>LPNX010486178.1:34523-47679 GCA_001517045.1 Pseudotsuga menziesii
CTAGTTCACTCTCCTAACTTGCAGGATTGCTCACCAAACCCTATTTGGACATCTCATACCTTGTCTTGACCCTAGTTGGAGCATGTGAAACTTAGTGACTCATGAAAGCCTAGTTGGTGCATGCAAGTATTGGTGATCATGTGTTTGTAGTTCACTCTCCTAACTTGCATGATTGCTCACCAAACCCTAGTTCCATCTCATACCTTGTCTTGAGCCTAGTTGGAGCATGCAACTTGGTGAATCATGAAAGCCTAGTTGGTGCATGCAAGTGTTGGTGATCATGTGTTTCTATTTCAGTCTCCTAACTTGCATGATTTCTCACCAAACCCTAGTTGGACATCTCATACCTTGTCTTGACCCTACTTGGAGCATGCAACTTAGTGACTCATGAAAGCCTAGTTGGTGTGCATGGAAGTATTGGTGATCATGTGTTTATAGTTCACTCTCCTAAATTCCATGATTGCTCACCAAACCCTAGTTGGACATCTCACACCTTGTCTTGACCCTAGTTGGAGCATGCAACTTGGTGACTCATGAAATCCTAGTTGGTGTGCATGGAAGTATTCATGATCATGTGTTTCTAGTTCACTCTCCTAACTTGCATGATTGCTCACCAAACCCTAGTTGGACATCTCATGCCTTGTCTTGACCCTAGTTGGAGCATGCAACTTGGTGACTCATGAAATCCTATTTGGTGTGCATGCAAGTATTGGTGATCATGTGTTTCTAGTTCACTCTCCTAACCTGCATGATTGCTCACCAAACCCTAGTTGGACATCTCATACCTTGTCTTGACCCTAATTGGAGAATGTAACTTGGTTACTCATGAAAGCCTAGTTGGTGCGCATGGAAGTATTCAAAATCATGTGTTTCTAGTTCACTCTCCTAACTTGCATGATTGCTCACCAAAATCTAGTTGTACATCTCATACCTTGTCTTGACCCTACTTGGAGCATGCAACTTGGTGACTCATGAAATCCTAGTTGGTGTGCATGCAAGTATTGGTGATCATGTGTTTCTAGTTCACTCTCCTAAATTGCATGATTGCTCACCAAACCCTAGTTGGACATCGCATACCTTATCTTGACCCTAGTTGGAGCATGCAACTTGGTGACTCATGAAATCCTAGTTGGTGTGCATGCAAGTATTCATGATCACATGTTTCTATTTCCCTCTCCTAACTTGCATGATTTCTCATCAAACCCTAGTTCCATCTCATACCTTGTCTTGAGCCTAGTTGGAGCATGCAACTTGGTGACTCATGAAGGCCTAGTTGGTGCATGCAAGTATTGGTGATCATGTGTTTCTAGTTCACTCTCCTATCTTGCATGATTTCTCACCAAACCCTAGTTGGACATCTCATACCTTGTATTGAACCTAATTGGAGCATGCAACTTGGTGAATCATGAAATCCTAGTTGGTGCATGCAAGTATTGGTGATCATGTGTTTCTAGTTCCCTGTCCTAACTTGCATGATTGCTCACCAAACCCTAGTTGGACATCTCATACCTTGTCTTGAACCTAGTTGGAGGATGTAACTTGGTGACTCATGAAAGCCTAGTATTGGTGATCTCATGTGTTTCTAGTTCCATATCATACCTTTTCTTTACCCTAATTGGTGCATGCAAGTATGAAAGCCTCTAGTTGGATTCTGATTTGTACATGGCAATGTAATTAAATGTATATTAAACTAAAAACATCAAGAAATGTAAATTTCAACAACTTGAGAGCTTGTTATTTTCCAAACTATATTTGGTGGTGTCTAAAGACACCATTCTTGGCACCTCCAATGTGCCGTAGATGGTGTTTGTATCCTAGGCACACAAAAGGCTAGACATTAGTAACATCATAAGAAAGAAAAGAGAACCCAATGAAAATGTGCAAACATGGTTTATAGATAACTCACCCGAGGTTGTACGATCGTGTTTATAGTGTCTAGTATCCTCTGAATAATATTATATCTGTGAATGGTATCTGTCAATCACAGGTTTATTACATTGGTAATACAGTAAGGCTAAATAATGGAAATTGTGCTTCAGAATCCAGTTTTAAAAAGGTTAAATAACGCACCTGACAATGCACTCATACAAGTAGGCCATCTAGATCATCTCTGGTGCTGATGGTGTCCATCAATATTTTGTGCTCTATATGAGGCAGCAAGTATCGTACATGTGACCTATTTTTGTGAGCAAGTGTGCGGAGCTTGATGTTTATACCAACTACTAGGTTGGTGAAGTGGTATACAATAGATCCTGGTCTATAATCCTGATATAAATACCCACCCTTCCTTTTCTGTTGTGCTGCAAGTGTCAAGTACTCCCCTTTTATAACCATCGAGTTGGTTGGGAATTAAATATTTTCATCATCTATAATAGGTTCTAGAAGGGTTTGTTTCCCCTCTAAGCAACGTGCCAACCAATAGTCAGAACCCCATTCATTATTTTTTGGGGCAACCACTGCATATATCTGACCTGTGAAAGGAAATAGGTCGAGTTAACGATACATTTTGTAAATAAGGTCTTGCATTTCTAATTTCTACATAAATTAAATTCTACAAAGGTTAACTAAACAATACATAAATGCATTTTCTTATTTAGGTACTACTCATGTACCTGCTTGTATGAGATCCGATATGTGATCATAGTCTGTAGAAATATGTGTCTGATCATCTTCCAAATGGTCTATTTCATTACCCCCATTGAAATTGGTGCCAAGTGTCACTAGATCCCATGTATCAACGGTATCTGTATGCTCACAACCACCCCATTCACTGATGCTACAGGAACTGCAAAAGAAAGCCTTCAATCTTGTCCAAATTTGTAGGGCCGAGTTGTCTGAGCTTCTAATTGAATGAAACTGTCGAGTTCCATGCACTGTGTTCACCTGAGGTGTTTGTGATTGGTCCAAATTTGTAACCTCCCAGAATATTCTTCGCACTAAGTGTTTCCTTGTTGCTTGTTCTCCCATGACAGATGCACACCATTGGACTATAGATGCAATGTCTCGAAGGCAAGCACCTATAAACTTCATCTCTTCCCTTCAAAGGGCAGTTTTAATGCATGCACCAGCACCATCGTGCTCTCCTTTTCCATGACCAGTTTCAAAGTAGTTCCATAGATGTGGCACCTTGTATTTTATGTGCAACAAACACAACCATTCAAATACACATGCATTCTTGAACTGTCCAGCACAACCATCTGACCAAATGAAATGACAATAAAATGGTATATCCATAGCTATCACATGATCATAGAATAATTTAAAGCAATTTTGCACGTAGTGGATGTCATGGGTCCGGTCGTCACTTATGTAGAAGTGACTTTCTTTCAGTATCACATGTTTCTCTTCATTGCTATCTTTCCCATGTTGATACGTGATATGCACAATTATGCTCACCTGCTCTGAGTGATAGTATTGACTTTGAATTTCATTTTGTGGTTGTAGGGTGTAATTTTCCACAAAGTCAACCACTAATAGTATTGTTCTGAGAGGGAAGGTGTCTCAACATATTCTGAATTGCTCATCTTGCCACCGTGCCATATCGACATGTTGAATGTACTGTTGGATCTTTCCACGAAACTTTGGCATAAAATCACATACTCGCACCTGGTACATGAATATTAATATGTCAATAAACCACATAAAAAAATGTGTACATGAATATTAATTTGTCAATATTCAAGAATTTACCTATGAAGTTACCAATTTAATCTTCCTACTTTCTTTCCCATCATTTAGTTGATATGTTTCATACTGATAATTCTGCTTCTTGACAATTGCATTCTTGAATGCTTGATCTTCACTTTCATGGATGCAATCAGGCCAAAAGGATAGCCCACCACAATTGTTTCAAGAATCATCTACAAATTTTTTTAAGGAATGTGTCTATCCATCTTGCCTCGTACACATGATGGTATGGATGAAATCTCTGGATGACATTGGCGGTACTATACTTGAGCATTCCTGCACATGGTTAGGATGAAAAAAATGACGTACATGGGCAAATGTATGGTAGTATAGGTCAAACTCTATGTGGTATCTACAGCAACAAGTGTTCTGGATGGTATTGATTCTAACATACCAAGGCTTGCATTTTTCAAAAGATATTTTCCCAAGCCTTAGCTCTACATGGGAAAATTTAAATATCTCGAACAATTGAGTTTGTGTCATGTCAAGATAATGCTTAACATGAGGTTCAATGTGATGAGAACCCCTACAATTTTTTAACACATCCTTCGTGTTAGAAGAAGGCCTAGTGTTATCATGCCAAAACATTTGCACTAGGCCCTTCACTGCTTTGACTAACTTCATGTCTTTGCGGGGCAACCTACTGCTAAATCCCCATAACGTTTCCATTTGTCCCTCTACATCAAGGTTGTCTCTTCTTATTGAATATTTTTTAAGTGTCTTTGGATGTAAAGGAACAATTTGTGATGTGCATTTAAGTAAATGACGTTGTCTTGTGGATCTACATACAATTGATTCAGCTAATACATGGTGAGCCACATTACAGCCTTTTGAACGAGTTTTTTTACCAATCGATGTGAATGCAGCAACAAGAGATTTAAAAATGTGATTACTTGATTCGATATTCTTCATTGTTGTTATGCCTAAATTTCTCCTAACAGTTTCCATATTTCAATATTTAAGCAAAGCTAAAAACAGTTGGCATTCACCGGCTTCGGATTTGTTATCAAAATATTGTTTCATTATTTGACAAGAATGACGAAGGATAGTGTGTTTAGCCACCTTACCTTCCATGGAAGTCAATCCGCTCTCATCCACTTGTATTCGTTCAGGAGTTCTCTTTCGTTTTGATGCAAAATTTATTGCCGTTTGAAATGCTGGAGTGAAGTTTACATCCACTACCAGCTCACAACTTTGATTAGGAGATTGAACCACCGAACATGGTTGTTGCTGAGTCACATTTACATCGGGAGTAACATAATTATTGAACTCTTCACAAGATTGTTCATCTACTAATGGATGAATAATATCAACTTCCGTATAACCATCTTATTTTAATGTTGCATTATCTTCCTCAGCCTCTACGTCAGGTATCTGTTGAGGGGGAATGGGAACTATTTGCTCATGTAATGAAAGCTGACGATTTCTTGAATCTTCCCTTTTTTTTTGTTTTTTATTTTCTGCTTCTTCCGGTGTAAGCACCTTCCTTTCCGACTTTCGTCCTCTATTACGTACATTCCCCATTGAAATCCACCCAAACCTGTACAAAACTATGGAATTATGTAAGTAATGATAAAAAATTGCATGTCGAACAGTTCTCTGTGCGCGGGTTCAGACGAATTATGTCTTTTGATATGTTAAAGCTGGCTAACATGATGCCACCCTACATTTTCTATAAAACACATATCGCATATGCGATATAATGCACGTCCGATATATCGCATATGCGATATTGAATTCCATCTTTTTAATGAACGGGCAGGTTTCGACATGTTTTCCATAATGCATATGTGATATATCACATATGCGATTTAGTGCTCAATGAAAATGTGCAATTTACATTTATCTAGATATGATGAGGATGAGGGTGATGAACATTGAGGGTGTCCATGAGCATGATGATGATGAGTATGAGGGTGAGGGTGTCGATGAGGATGAGGGTGAGGGTGTCGATGATGATGAGGATGAGAGTGTTGATGATGGTGAGGATGAGGCTAATGAACAATGATGATGAGGATGAGGATGATGATGACGATGATGATGATGACCATGATGATGATGATGAGGATGAGGGTGATGGTGATGATGAGGATGAGGGATGATGATGACGATGATGATGACAAGGATGGTGATGATGATGGTGATGATGATGAGGATGATGGTGACGATGAAGATGATGGTGAACAATGATGGTGATGATGAGGAGGATGATGACTATGATGATGATGATGAGGATGAGGGTGATGATGATGATGATGATGATGATGATGATGACCATGACGATGATGATGAGGATGAGGGTGATGATGATGATGATGATGAGGATGAGGATTATGATGATGATGATGATGATGAGGATGAGGATGTTGAGGATGTTGAGGATGAGGGTGTCGATGAAGACGATGAGGATGAGGATGAGGATGATGATGAGGAGGAGGAGGAGGAGGACGAGGGTGATGATGATGATGAGGATGATGATGATGATGACAAGGATGGTGATGATGATGATGATGATGATGACAAGGATGGTGATGATGATGAGGATGATGGTGATGATGAAGATGATGGTGAACAATGATGGTGATGATGAGGAGGAGGATGACTATGATGATGAGGATGAGGATGAGGGTGATGATGATGATGATGATGATGATGATGACCATGATGATGATGATGAGGATGAGGGTGATGATGGTGATGAGGATGAGGATGAGTATTATGATGATGAGGAGGAGGATGAGGACGAGGATGTTGATGATGTTGAGGATGAGGGTGTCGATGAAGACGATGAGGATGAGGATGATGAGGAGGAGGAGGAGGAGGAGGATGAAGGTGATGATGATGATGAGGATGAGGGTGATGATGATGATGATGATGATGAGGATGATGATGAGGATGGTGATGATGAGGATGATGGTGACGAAGAAGATGATGGTGAACAATGATGGTGATGATGAGGAGGAGGAGGAGGATGAGGGTGTCAATGAAGACGCTGATGATGATGAGGATGATGATGAGGATGAGGATGAGGATGATGATGACAAGGATGAGGATGAGGGTGATGATGATGATGATGATGATGACGATGATGACCATGATGATGCTGATGAGGATGAGGGTGATGAGGAGGAGGAGGAGGAGGATGAGGATGATGAGGATGATGATGAGGATGAGGATGAGGGTGATGATGATGATGACAATGATGATGATGATGATGATGATGAGGATGATGAGGATGATGATGATGATGATGATGATGACCATGATGATGCTAATGAGGATAAGGGTGATGATGAGGATGAGGAGGAGGATGAGGGTGATGAGGATGATGAGGATGAGGGTGATGATGAAGCTGATGGGGAAGAGGGTGATGATGATGATGATGAAGCTGATGAGGGTGATGTTGATGACGATGATAATGGACAATGATGATGATGAGGAGGAGGAGGAGGATGATGACTATGATGATGATGATGAGGATGAGGATGAGCGTGATGAGGATGAGGATGAGGGTGGTGATGATGATGAGGATGAGGGTGATGAACAATGATGTGTTAGGAAAAAAACAAATTAGTTAAAATTTACCTATAGCACCATTAGAATTTACCTAGTTCAATTATGCTAGCAACATTAGAGAACTTCCATGAAGTAAGCTATAGTGGGAACCCACCACCCATACAACTTCGAAGTAGCTAGTGACATTATGAATCTAGAATCCATGCCACATAAATTAGCTCTGAACATAATTCTATCAAGCACCTTAGTTGAGTGTGATTTTAATTTTAGTCGACTTTTGAGCACAATAAACCTTTTCAAGAAATTGAGAATATCAAAATATGTTTTTGATCTAATTGATGTTACACATGATAAATAATACATAAAATTGTTATTCAACTAGGCACCTAAAGGGACACAAAAGTAGGAAGGAAAATCAATTTATAAAAGTTGCACAGGCATTTAAATTAATTGCATTGTGAAGACCATCCAAAATGATTTTACATAGTTACCATATGACCTTAAATTGATTCTATAGAATTGATCATATTTAGCATGAGACATACAAGGGTTAGTTTTGGTTAGAACCTAACAATTGTATTAACATACCCTAATGGTAAATCCTTCCTTGGAGGATCAAAGTAGTGAAATTGTAAGGCTTAGATGTGGAGTACATATGTCTTTAGTTCCCTCAGTGAATTATACATACCAATATCTTTCCAACAATGTTTTTTTTTATCAAACATGGTCTGTAGGTGAAAGTTATGACTCCAAAAAAGGAACAGTCTAACTATTCCCTACAAGTTCAAGTGGTACTCATGTCATCACAACATAATTTACACATATGCGTTATATCGCATATACGATATGAATAAGCTATATCGTATATGCATTATAGCTTATTCATATCGCATATGTGTTATATCGCATATGCGATATGAATAAGCTATAATGCATATGCGATATAGCTTATTCATATCGCATATGCATTATTTTAAAATTTAAATAATTGGCGGGATTAAGGTTTGGCATTAGGTTTGGAAGCAGCTTCGGAATACTGAACCTATTGGCTAGGACAAATCAACTAGGGTTATTGCTTGTATTTTAGAACTCTATCAATATGCTCAATTTAGATGGTGTGTTTTAATATGACATACACAATATTTTTTTATGAAAATGTAGGATGTTGTAGAGTACGAAATGATGATTCTGAATATGTAATTTTTTCCTTCAAAACTATGTTTTATTTATTTATAATTATTTTTATAAATGACACACGTCAGTTTTCGAAAATACATACATCAATTGTTTGTTATATAACTTTTTATTTCCATCACCATTTCCCAAAAAAACTATATGGTGCACTAGATGAGATCAATCTCTACGATATTATATTTAGAAATCAAATATTTCATTAATTTTTGCCCCTAAAGTGTTGCACCCGCACATAAGGTTTTAATTTGAAGCTTTTCTGACTTCAATAATTAATAATAATAAAAATAATTCATGAAAAATTCTAAATAAATAGTGTCGCACTAGGCCCATATGTCCTTTATATGTATGCAAGATTTTATCCCAAATGGACATCATTTACCTCATATCTTGCTGCACTTGCACAAACATATATGTTAAGATGTGCTGAAAATTTGAAAACCCACTTTTACGGAAACTAATTTTATAATCATTTACACACATTTTCTCTGCATAAATGCTATATATTATGAAAGCTGGTTCGATTACCTATCTTTTCTCTTTTTACTTCATCTTCAAATAAGTTAGGGAAGTACCCCTAATTGTCACCTAAAGTCAGAGTTTCCCATTTATTTCAGTATTATGTGGCATCTAAAGTGTCTTTAAAGGAGTCCATGATTGTGCATTAGCCCTTTAGTTTTAGCCTTTGTTTAACAACCAACCATATCCACAAAACTAAGTAGCTAGATATTCCTATGAGCAACTTTATTTGTCTGTGTGCTAGTATCTATGTAGTTAAACCATTAATTAACTAGTAACAATTACGACTTGACCATGTAATGAATCTTGGTTGTACACATGTTACACTTTAGTTAATCTTGTTGATCAGTTCAACAAAGTCCATAATCTAAAATGATATCTAAATGGCTATAAACATAATTATATTTAACTAAAACCTTTAAATTATATATTCAATTTATGATTTCAATATAATATTTTAAATTTTCAATAATTTAATGATTGGTTGATCACTTTTATATATATATATAATTGGAAAACTTTTTTCTCTTTTTATTTTAATTTATTTTTCCTTATCAACTTTACCTATCCTTATTTTATTTTTAAATTTTTATACTTAATCTTTGTTTTATTTTTAAAATTTTAGACCTAATCTTTGTTTTATTTTTAAAACTTTTTATAAATATATAAAGTTTTAAAAAGAAATTAAGGATCACCTTACCTACTCCATATATAATGATTAGATATACGGATGAAAAAAATAAATTGAAATTATAAAGGATTTTTTAAAATAATTATATCTAATCTTTGTTTTATTTTTAAATTTTTTTTTAATCTTTATTTTATTTTTAAAACTTTTTATAAATATACATATATAAAATTTTAAAAAGAAGTTAAAGGATCACCTTACTTACTCCATATATAATTATTAGATATATGGATGAGAAAAATAAATTAAAATTACAAAAGGATTTTTTAAAATAATTTGATAAGAATGAGATTCACATGAAAAATGGAAATAAAGTTAATGATTATTTAATATATTTATGAAAATGATTATATACAATAAAACAATGAAACATATAATAAAACATATAACTCAAAAATATAAGCTTGTCTAATAAACGTATGTAGGCATTAACGTCACCTTCCCGAGAATCATTCTCGACCGACACCAGATCCGTATCGAAGGGTGCAGGGTGGCTCATAGCCGTAGAGTGTGTAAGGGCTGTAGAAGTGTTGCGAGTGCATAGTAGGTGAGTGAAAATAGTATGTTTGGCTTCTCCTTTGTTTTTAATGGGCTGCTATTATATGTAATGGTTTAGTTATGGTTGATTGATCTCTCACTATGGAGAAATATTGTATAGATTTTAATATTTTTGAAAAGTAGTTTAAAGGATGTTCGAGGCCGGAGGGTCAAGCTATAATCAATACTCATTATAACTGAGAAATTTTTAATTATTTAATAAATTAGAAGGGAGAAAATATAATCTTTAATAATAAATTGCTAATTTAAAAGATAAGTTATTTATTTTTATGTTTTCGACAAGGGGATATATATGAATCACTTAGGGCGATTATTTGGAGCAATTTGTAGTAATTTTTAAAAAAACATAGAAGTTAGACTAAGACTGTGTATTATTATTTTTTTATTTTTTTTTAGTTTCTTAAATGTCTATTTTTTAAACTTATTATTGGTGTAGTGGACATGACGTTGTCTTGGGTTCCTGTGCCCCAAGACCCTGCAGCGTAGCTGATATCAGCAATGCTATAATGTTCCTTGTAAACGATACCTCCTTTAATATTTGGGTATACTTTTTTAATGATGGGCATTTCGCAGATTGATGGGTATAGCTCTTTATTGATGGGTTTCATGAACCCCATACTTAAATGGGTTAAAAAATATAAAAAAATAAAGAAAATGCACACCAGGCTCTTTAAATATCTAAAGTTCTCCACAGTACACATAAAACAATGCTGGTGTATTTTCCCAAAGTTATTCACAACTTGGTATCTGCAAGCATTAATAACGGATATGTTTCCAGAGAATGGAGTCATAATATAGCCCTCTTAATCTGTATGCATTAACCATTTGCATGTATTCACCTTTTACCCTTTGCATGGCAGGCCCAAGAATGAAGTTGTTCCAAAGAACTATGCGTAATGGCGGATGTATTCTCACGTGGTAGTCAAACAATAAGCTGTGATAAGGCTACCTCGACCTAGTAAATACATTCCACGAGGTAGGTTGCATAGATCCATCCTATTGTCTGTGTCTACATCGATACATAATTGACACACCTTCGAGCTTTCCTAGATGTGTCAATCTGAGAGCCTCCCCTCTCTGATCATCCAAGATTCTCTAGAACTTAGTTTTGTGGGAGTTGAGCCCAGCCCCAAACCTTAAAATTTATCAAAATTACCTTTCAAACCCTTTGGGAAAACCACAAAACTAACCAATTTATCGAACAATAGTAAAAGGAAAAAAAGATAATAAATATATGTAAACCAACCTTTGAAACATTTTCACCCAATATTTGCACCGACACTCAGCGTTCTGCTTCTTCTTATTTCACTCATGCCTCGTCCACAGCTCTCCGTGTCGATTCTTGTTGCGTTTCTCAAAGCTCGGTTGCGGAGTTTCCAAATATCCTTCCTCCCAAGGGTTTCAGAAAGTGAGAATAAATATCTATTTTTTAGTGGAAATTTACACAGAAGTGGGGGTTTCCATAGCGATGATGTATTGTAACGCGTCCCCGATCGTTTCCCTACTAGAGGAATGAATAATATTGTGTTATTCATCTTCTGGATGCCCAAACTCTGTATTCTGGATGCCCGTCCGGCCTCAGATGGTTCAGTTTAGCCCGATCTTTTAATTCCATGACAACCACTGCGCGAATTTCATTGAAGTTCAAGATAACATATACACCCGAAGCTGGAAGATAGAACGGGAAGGTTAAATGAAACTCCCGCTTAGACGAGACAGACGAGTGGGATTTTGTGGGAGCTGCAAATGATGCTAGATAACGGATTTTTAAATCTTCATTTCTTTATACTTCTCAGGTTCCTGCTAAAGTTTAAATCTTTNTTGTGATAGGCTCGACCAGTGGGCGTCTTAACACACACACGAATGGTCGGCATTGTCACGACCTTCTACCCTGCACTGCCATGACCTTCTACTAGAGTGAGTAGATTCAGAATAGTTGTAACATGTTTCTTTTAAAGTTATTGTTGTTTAATTTTTGTGTGTATTTGTTTTAGGGGAACCATCTTTCTTCCCAGGCAACATAGCACGACCAAATAGGACACTCAAGGGGTCCTAGGCTGAGCTTGCATAGCATAACTAGATAGCACACTGAAGGGGTCCCAGGCTGCATAGAACGACCAGATAGGACTCTCAAGGGGGTTGGAGAAAACCGATGGGAACAACACACCCTTCATTGTAGGAGGAAATTCCAAGTCGATGCCAATGAGGCCTCTTCTCAGCAAGTGATATGCTCTATATAGCGGCGATAGTTGTGGGATTAGAAGGAGTTCAAAGACCTAGACTGGAGGCAACATAGGTTCCTTAAATGGATTTAAATTAATCTTTGAATTTATTTATAACAGGGATTTAAATCAAGCATTAGTACGAGCAGATCTTGAAACTTCTACGGGATTATCCCTTCACCAATGGTGTTAAACTATGATTTTCAACGGGTATAAAAGTATTTTGTTGTTTTAAAATTGCAGCTAATGCTAAGTTTGAATCATATATCAGCACTGAGCGCTTTCACTTAGTCTCTATAAATTCACTTATGTGGTTCAAATGATGTGGATCTTTCCTTGTTTGTCGGATCTCCAATAGTGTTATTTCCTGCATGACTTAGACTCACTTGTGTGTTGCCTTTGTTGTCTTTATTAGAGACTGCCATTTTTCTCACTGAATCCAGCCTAAAGCCTCCACTTAAATCTCCTCTGCAATGAATATCCGGGCATCGAGTTAACTACTTTAACTTCAGTTATGCTTAACATTTAGTTTCAAGCGGTGGTCTTCTAGATTGGCGATTTGTGACTTGTGTCTCAAGAGAACGAAGCGTTTTATTGTTCCCTTTCCAATTTGGTTGGTGATTTATTTAAAAGGTTTGAAATAATATTGCAAGGTAATAGTCTTTCAAGCATTTAAATTGTTATTGCAGTTTAAAATATCATTTTTCCTTTTTAAAAAATGCAATAGAATAGGATGGTTGATATAAAATATTTATGGGTTTAAAATGTGTATAGA
>LPNX010486198.1:0-15353 GCA_001517045.1 Pseudotsuga menziesii
GATTACCCACCGATAATGAAAATGGGAATCAAGGTACTAGAGTGCAAACTAACAAGTGTGAATAGATGTATTGAGGTCGAACACTTGAGAGAATCCATCGATCATGGGACATTGATGTATTCCCAAGAAACTGTCGATGGTGAGAGAACCTGCCACTGATGACTGCAAGTCTCAAGGCACTCACAAGGACTCTAGATTCCAATCCCAGAATAAATGATCTGAAGTCGATGGGATGAAATCCGCTGGAAGGAGGGCATTAAGGCATCCCCCATCATCCAACATGAGGTACTTAGCAAAGCTGTCTAATGTGGAAGGACTCGATGATAAGGTGCACAAACCAGTAAATGTACCGGGAATGGCCGACATGCAAAGTCAAGATAACCGAGGAATGGCCAACATAGGTTTCAACTTCCTTCGAACAAGAGCATAACGGCGTATGGTGACTGAATGAAGGCAACAAAGACTCGATATACAAACTGGGACATCTTTGTGACACAGGAGGCATCAACAGAGGCTCCATAGGGACTGGAAGCTTAACCAGTCGGTGGAGATAAACTCAGATAAACGAGTACAGCTCCTAAGTCAAACTATAACCCAACCAATGGATGTGATATATAGTGCTCTGTTCGAAGGCGACACGACTCGATAGCTGCCAAAGATAACATCTTTCCTTGTCCGACTTTTTGGTTTTTTTATTTTTTTGGACTTTTTCAGTTATTTGAAAAGCTTGAAAAAAGAATAAACTAGCTTTATAGTTACAAAATAGGAGGAGACGAGTGTCATAAGGGAAAACAAACTAGTTCCAAGCAGTGGAACATACCTATGCTCAATGCAAGGATACATGTGTAGGATATCGACACTTAGGGGAAAATCCCCTCCCAGTAAAAAGGGAAATCAAGCTGCGAAGGATATATAAAATGGCTCTGCATGGCTAGACATGAGACAAGCTAGGGCTATATGGATGAAACACAATGTCAGGGGAGCCGGCATAAAGCTCAATAAGGCAGGCAAAGCTCATGATAATGCATTCATAACTTGACATAAGGGGAGTCCGGAGGGAAACATGCCAGCATAAGATCAAGAGGAGTATGAGGCTCTTGCGAAATGTCATGGCAGTACTATACAATGGACTCCCACACCCTAAAGGAGAAAACGTCAGCATGGGCACCAAATGCAAATAAGGCGCTAACTAGGGTACCCATGTAAGGTGAAGCTCTACCACTCACATCATGCTACTTCTAAAGCAGCAAGAAGGTTCCGTGACATAATAGAGTGGGTTCGTACCTAAGGTCGTGGTGACATGGTCATAAGGTCATGCAAAATGCAAACAGTGGTGAACCTAACCTATATGCCAGTGTAGACGTTATACCTGAGATCAGTACAAACGGGTCAATCCAATGGCTGAAACGACACTGAAAATGGTCTTCTACATCACAAATTATGTCAGAAACGGTCCAAAATGGTTAGAAACTGTCAAAACTATAGGAAAGGGGGTAAAAATTTTCAAATATTTGAAATTTTTTCTATAAATAGTAAAAAATATAAATCATTTGAAACTTTTACCCATTGGAGCTCTGATATTCAACTGCAAATTCCAGGAGATCTAGCCGTCGGAATTCACAACCGTTTCTTCCAGGTAGTTACTCATGCTCTCATGCATTTCAATATAATTTTTGTTGATTTTCATGGTGAAATGAGGTAGTTTAGGCCATCTCTACATGAGCGCTGCGGCCCACGCAGATATCGAAGCATTTTCCGTGTATAGGCTGGCTATACGCGGAAAAGAGGCTAGAACCCGCGTACATATGCGGCTGTTTGCAAAACAGTCGCGTATGACGCTGCGCAAGTAAATTTATAAGAATCTAATGGGCAATATGGCAATTTCTCTTGCAGGATGGTGCTAGAATGGAGAGAGCACGAGCATGGTGAAGTAGAGGAAGCTGTAAGGGCTGACGTGATGTCTCAACAAGCTCTTAGAAGATGCAGAATCTACAAGTTTTGGTGCCTTGGTGGCTTGAGGGCCAAACCAAGACTGCTAGAGATGCTGGTAAACTATTGGGATCCAGAATCAGAGTCCTTCAGGATAGATGGGATGTCTCTCACCATAGAGGTGGAAGAGATATACTTTATCACAAGTCTATATAGACGAGGGGAGGTGGTGAACCTTCGTTCCCAAGGTGAGCGAGGCGGTGGGCTTACTATCGATGAGTACATAGCTGTGTACTGCTACCCAGATACTGAGAAGGTGGGAAGTCAAGTCCCCACCAATGCTATACAAGTGTTGGGCCTAAAGGCCATACTACTGACGCTGGGCAGGATAATAGGCTTAGCCTCACTCCATCAGGCCTCACGGCCACTGATGTTCTATGCGATGGAGTGTATGAGACTGACCATATACGACTGGAGTACTACACTACTAAGCAACATGAAACACCAGCTCAGTGAGTGTAAGGCAGGCAGGATACATAACTTCAGGTTCAGCAACATATTGAGCACATTTTTCTTCGAGCGTGTTCCGGGATTGAGCCCTAGAGTGGACGTTCCTCTCCACGGGGTTCGAGATCCGGCCCAATGACGTTGGGCAGATGCTATGCGCAGACTGGGGGGTGGTAGAGTGGCCAACCCATATCCAGCTGAATTCTTTCCATGGTGGCGATGACAGATTGTTGCCATAGATGACTGCCCCTATGGAGGGATAGATTTCCGGGGGGATCCGGACATGCCATTGCCACCAGGATCGGCATATGCAGAGATAGGTACCGAATCTCGACTCTCACTCTTTTTTAAAGTTTTTTGAGTTATTTAATTTTTTTGTATTTTCTTGATTATGTGGAATCAAAAAGACATGTTTTTGCGTGTCAACACATAGTGACATCTACCATTCATGTGCAGATGTGGGACCACGGTGACCAAAGGGATTCCCATGTCATAGACGGAGGGGAAGAGGGGATGACATCACAGGTGCGGATGCGGAGCGAACGCTCCAGGTCATTCATACCAACTTCGTGCGACTGACTCATAGAGTTCCCATGGCGCAAGTCGAGAACTTGCCTGAGGCCATGCAATGACAGGTGGTGGGCGTGCCACGCTCATGGGTGCGTTTATTCTGGTTGCTAGCTAGAGTCGTAGTGACGTATCATGATCACAACCCTCCCCCTCCACAGGATTAGACACCTGGGAGTGTATATGTTTTGTACGACCGTGTATTATATGATGGAAGCTTTGAAAGCTCCACTTTTGTATATGACACTATGTATTACCACATTTTTGATATATATAAAAGGTTTTATGGTGATCGGTTTATTTATTTACATGTGTAAAAATGTTTATGATTAATTTATTATGAATGAAACAAATGCCAATCTAACACGTAGTTAGCATATAAGTCAGCAACTTGATTATCATTTCTTGGAATGTGTATATATGTGATACTGTCAAATTGCCATTCTAACAATCTCACACGTAAGAATCTTTTCAATAACGTCAGATCTCTAACATGGTACAAACCATTGAGCTGTGACACTACTAACTCCGAATCAAGACGTACCTCAAGAGAGAGAACGCCATGTGAAATGACATCCTGTAGAAACTCGATAATGACACTATATTCAGAAACATTGTTGGAAGATGGCCGTAGACATACACCTCCTGAAGACATTACCTGACCCATAGGAGTATAAATCACCCAAGCAGCAGAGGCTGAGTGCTGAGTGTGACGGCTTGCACCATCCGCGAATCCTCTCTAGGTGGAAGATTCCATTGGCATCTGCCAAAAGAAACAGAAACTAATCACAACCCGATTACGATAATAAAAAGACCTAACTATGCAAAGCTATACAATAATATACAACAAGCGGCCTTGGCTAAATATCATGCATAGTATTTTTTGAGATAGAGCCCATTTTTAGGCTCTGCCAAAGCTGTGCCTTCGTAATCGACTAACTCATAGGCACCCTTCTCTAAGACACGCTTGACCACGTAAGGACCACGCCACATAGGATTAAATTTACCTGCCCCCAAGGGTTCTTTCGATTGATCCCACAAAAGGACCAAGTCTCCTTCACTAAACACTCTTGGATGGACAGACTTGTCATATTGGACCTTAACACGACGTTTATTAACCTCTAGAGCCACCAAGGCATCTCGACGCTGCTCATCAAGTTGCTCGAGGTGGACCAAACGCTCCTCCAAAGGTGAAGTGTCTGGTAAGAGCTCCACAGCTAGTTTCAACGAAGGAATCTCGCATTCAACCAGCAATATCGACTCCACTCCATGCACAAGCTGATATGGAGAAAAACCAGTGGCAGTCTTAACCACGGTTCGATATGCCCACAAAGCAAGGTATAACATAATATGCCAATTCATCTTGCTCTGTGCGATGGTTCGTTGGAGAATGGACTTAAGTGATTTATTCACTGCTTCAACCTGTCCATTCGCTTGGTGGTAGTAAGAAGAGGAGTGCTCTTGCTTATACCCTAACTTGGATGCCAAATCTTCCATCATACGGTTCTGAAAGTGCGAGCCATGGTCAGTGACAAGCTCTTTCGGAATCCCGAACCGAGTAATGATTTGGTTGAATACGAAGTGAGCGGCTGTCTCACCATCAGATTTTACTGTAGGCATTGCCTCAGCCCATTTCGTGAAATAATCCATAGCCACTATAATATGATGGTACCCCCCAGCCGAAGCTGGGTTGCAATCCATAAAATCGAGCCCCCACTTGGTGAAGGGACTGGCGGTGATAATGGGATGTAACGAGGCAGGCTTCGAGCGCATATTCCGTGCAAACACCTGGCAAGGGTGGCACCTCTTGACCGCATCAACACAATCCTTAAAGATCGACGGCCATAAATAACCCGCTCTCAAAATATTTTGAGCTGTAGAAAGCCCAGATAAATGACCACCACACGCCCCTCCGTGGCAATCATTCAGCACAACCTCAGCCTCCTCATGAGTTAAACAACGTCGTAAAATGGAATCTACCCCACGGGGGTACAAAGTATTGTCCACTATAAGGTAGTTCTTAGAGACGTGACATAATCGTCGTTGTTCATCTCGCGAGAAGTGAGAAGGGGTCCTCTGTGTTTGCAGATATACTATGATATCTCCATACCATGGGTCAGATGTTGAGATTAAGAAGATGTGTTCATCGACAAACGTATATTCACAAACCAACTCCTCGGCCTCGCTCAGGAAATCCGATATAAGCTCTGCAAAAATTAACGACTTCTTCGACTTTGCTGAAACAAACTCGAGATCGAACTCTTGCAAGATGACAATCCATTTATTATACTTTCCCCCAATCATCCTTCGTGTGAGGACGAACTAAAACGGATTGACATGGGCCACAACCGAGGTCTGGCGAAGGAGAATATAATGTCTCAAACGCTGAACCGCATGTATGGTCGCTGAAGCAAGCTTCTCGACATGAGAATAATGAATCTCTGCGTCAATAAGATTTCAGCTCAGATAATATATGACATGCTCCTGGAGCTCCTCATCCTCTTGAACCAATACCATACCAATCGTCTCTAAAGACGCGACCACATATAATAGGAAATCACGGCTATAATTCAGAGGACTAATCATCGGGGCCGATGCTAGGGCTCGCTTAAGTGCATCGAAGGACTTCTGGGCTCGCTCATCCCATTCAAAGGGAGTATCCTTCTTCAAGAGACGCATGAAGCCTCTAGTCAAATTGGCAAAGTTGATCACAAATCTTCATAAGAAGTTTGCCATACCTTGCAAACACTGAAGATGACGAATGTTCTTCGGGGGAGACAACTGAAGTATTGCCTCAACCTTTAAGGGATCGACTCTTATGCCCTCCTTTGAAACGATGAATCCTAATAAACGACCTGACTTCACGCAAAATATGCACTTATGAGGATTTAATCGAACCGAATAGTGTCGGCATCTTTCGAAGACCAATCTCAAGTGATATGAATGACGCATTCTCATATGAGAATGAGTAGCGAGGTCATCCAAAAATACTTCAATAATAGACTTGAGATCGTGGAAAATCAAGGTCATTTCCTGCTGAAATGTAGCTCCGGCATTTTTAAGGCCGAAAGGCATCTTCCGATATGCAAAAGTTCCCCAAGGACAAATAAATGCAGTCTTGTGTTGGTCCTCAGGTTTAATCTAGATCTGATTATACCCAGAAAAGCCGTCCATAAAGGAGAACACCTCGCTACCCGCACACTCATCCAAAATCTGATCTATAAATGGTGTGGGGAAGTTATCCTTAGGACATGCACGATTTAAATCATGGAAATCAGTGCATATTCGGATCGCTCCCTGCTTCTTATCCACCGGAACGGGGTTTGAAACCCACTCCATCAAGGGAATGGGATAGATGAAGCCGACTTTCAACAACTTCTCTATCTCTGCCTTAATGGCGGGTGCTTTCCTAGGATTCACGGCGCGTAAACGTTGTCGAACAGGCTTAGCGTTGGGGTAAGTCTTAATCTCATGTTCGACAATCCGAGGGTCAATACCTGGCATCTCATCATAAGACCAAGCAAAAATATCACGGAATTCCTTGAATATCTCGGTATATTCAAGAATCTCAGCATGGGAACAATCTGCCCCAATATAGACATTCTCAATGGTGCCAAGATTTCGAGAGATGTTGATAGAAATCGTGGAAGATATGTTCGCCATGTTCCCATCAGCCATCTAACTAGGAGAGCTTAATGGAATCATGGGACTACCAACTCTCTGACTAAGAATCTCCCTATAATCCTCATGCTCCAAACGGTCAAGCGGTGGAAGGAAATATGATCTATGATGAAGTTCCTCCCATGGTGGCTCAACGCCTGACATAGCCTCGATGATCGCTTCATCTGAAGGGAAAACCGTATCCAGGCAGTCGTGGGCATGAGAAGATTGTACTGCCCATGCTGGCAGTACATAGGGGTCTTCCTCTTCCGTCCGTGAAGAGGAAGAACAAGGCTCTGTAACATTCATAATATTGGCTTGATAAGCTATCATGGTTGCAGGAAGCGGCACGTTGGTTTCGATAGGATCACTCAAAATACTCAGTGTAGGAAGAATCCAAGGATCTTCCATATGAGTTGTGCGAAAAGAGACTGAGGTCATAGAAGTCGAAGCCTTATTGGAACAAGATCCTATCATGAGGATCGGCGCAGGACAACTAAAGCTTCCCATGAGGGATGGATACATGCCTACACCCACACTCCTAGTTGCCGGCTGAGAGTGTGCAACGACCGGAACCGAAGATGCAGTAACAGGGGAATTCTTGAATGTCATTTGATCAATCGTTACAATCTTCCCATTATGTGGAAAGCATACAACGTGAAACAAGGAAGAAGCAACGACTTGCATACTATACATCCAGTTCTGACCCAGCAAGAGATTGTAGTCGAGGGGTGCATCAACCACCTCAACCTCTATCGCAACGGTCTTCCCTCCCAAACAGACTTTAAGGGACGGAATGATGCCGTGCGGCCTAAAAGATCTCCCATCAAAAGTAGTTAACATAGTCGCTGATTTTGACAACTCAGGAGAACCAAGACCCTTCCAACATGACAAAGACATCACAGATGCAGCAACGCCCTCGTCAATCACAGTGCGCTTGACGATCATATTAAGACATTCTACGTGTACCAAAAGAGACACATAGTAGGGCAAGCGAGGCTGATGACCCGCGGTTTCAAATTTGATCACTAAGAAGAATCATCACCGTTCACACCAAGAGCAGAAAGCAAAGCCTTCCTTTGCGAAGGACAACTCTGAAGCACTTCCAATGCAGACATCGCACAAGGAGTATGGCCCAAATCCTCGACAACTGAATAATTCTGGGTGGCTCGGGCATTTGGGTTATTCCCTGAGCGCTTAAGTACCCCCTTAGGAATGTGAGGTGCAACCTCAGGTTTATCCGTAGGTTTCTCAATGCGCAAAGGGGTTCCTGGTGGATCAGGTTCTTTGCCTGGGTTGGGTTGTGACGATCCATAATCTTTCGCACGAGTCACAACCTTGGCAGCACAGACCATTTTAATGCACCCACGAGCACTAGTCTCTAGTGGATCATTCTCACTAGATTGCTCCTGGGACTTCGAGTTCATATTCTGGTTATGCGGTAAAGGGTTCGTTAGCACAGCTGGGCCTTGTGCTAAGAGTCTCGAAGCTTCATCAATTCGAGGGCACAAGTAAGTGAGGTGATCATCCTTACATAGCTTGCAAGGGAACTTAACCTTATGTTTCGCTTGCTTGTCCCCACCAGCATTCTGACCATTCTTGTCATTATTGGAAGCATTCTCATTCCTATTCCCACCCTTTCGATTATTATTCTTACCCTTTTTTCTATTCCATCCGGGTTGCTGGTTACCCTTCTGGTTCGACGATTGCACAGACAGTACATTCGCTATTTGGGTGGGTTGAGACAAAGCCGTAGCTTGTCCCGAAGCAGACTAGTTGAGCGACAATTGACTAACTTGTTTTGCAACCGAATCTGCAGGTTTCACACTTGCACAACCCACAATGCCATCGGCATGTGGTCCATGTTTGACCTTGGGATCGAAACTAGAACGAGGAGCGTTGGGAATAATCTCATACAACAAACCAGACTGAGCATAGATCAAGTCCAGTTCCTGCGCCCTAAAGATTGCTTGTTCCTCATTCTGCACTCCGGATGTAGAAACATCCTTCACGATATATGGCAATAAAGACTTGAGGAACCACTCGAGAAGGAATTTCGGCGGTATAAAAGCTTTAATTAATCTCTTCCGTCTATGCCACTCCTGAATATGATCAGAAATATGTGTGGCTTTATCTTACCAAAATGTCGACAAGAGTTCAGTACCAACGTCATAGCGCACTGGTAGCTGGAAGTGATTAAGAAAAGTCATCGCAAGATCGTCGAACAAGGTAAAATCTCCATTTGGTAACTCTATATACCATTTCGCAGCAGGCCCCGTGAGGGTGCGTTGAAATAGTCGCAAGCGGACTGAGTCTTGATGTAATGAATTCGAAGAGCACCAAAGGTGAAACGTGGTAACGTGTTCGCTTGGGTCCTCACCCGGTTTGCCTTCGAACTTAGGTATGTCCAAAGGAAGCTTGGTAGGGACAGCCGGCCAAGCCGGGTCATGAGCCACGGGATCGTTCGTAAGTCTTGATAAGTTAGGAAGGTTAAGCGTCGCGAGGAAAGGGAGCCTAGGATGATGAGGTCGATGGACCACTCCCTGGTTCACATAGGTTTGAGCACCACCATGGCCTTGGCCATAGTGTCCTCCTCCTGTCTGACCCGTATAAGGTGATGTGGAAGTACCATAGTAAGGTGGACCTTGACTAGTAGGAGCTACGAAGCCATAATTAGGAGAGTAAATGGGTTGTTGATACCCACCTCCGTAAGGTGAAGAAACTTGTCCATACTGCGGACCGTAATAAGGTCCATAGGTCATCACATGCGATGTCCCATGGGACACTCCGTAGGTAGGAAGATAAGCTCCGGAAGGGGGAACATACATACTAGAAGTAGGTATATATGCCCCAGACATAACAAGCTGACCACTATAAGTGTGAATATAGCCTCCCGAAGCAGCGGGTGGTATATGAACTTGAGACACAATCGGCCTAGTAACCGCAGTATGGACCTGACTCGTAGCCATATATCGGCTCGAAGGACCACGTGGATAAGGTGGAGGATGTACATTTGAAGAACTCGGAACCGAGGACGAAGGAATATGAGTAATAAGATATGTACTACCACCTATCGTCACCCGTCTCGGACCTGGTATCCTAAGCGGATCACTAACCCTAGACCTAGGAGGGGGATGAGATGCAGCTTCCACCACTGGGACGGAAGGTGCAATGTGACTAGTACTCCCAAACCTCTCCGCAAGGTAAGGAATGGGATTGCCCCCAGGCATAGTGCTAGGCTCAAAGTCGGATTCGACATGAAATGTCAAATCGTGCATAGGAAAACCAGTCGTAGCATAACTACCGTAGCTAGTGCTAGCAGGTTCAAAGTGAGTCTCGACATCTTCCGACATTCCATATCGGTAATGTGTCAATGGGGAATCAGCCCTAGAGTGAGTAGGTCTATCATGCAAAGATCCTATCTGGGAAATCACAGGACCGAACTCAGCTAGGTCAAGTGAAGGATCGTATGTAGGAGTAAATTCCCCATCGTCAACACGAAGGAGAGGAGGTGGCTCAGGAATAGTCTCTGAATGATCCTCCATGGTGTGTGAATCAGTGTGTGACATAGTCCACCTAGACTGACTAGGTCTCTCTCCCAAAGGAGGAGGAGAAGTGGAAGGCGGAAGTCCTGCTAACCAGCGAGAACGGCGCGAAACCGCACTCGAATCCACAATGACTCAAAACAAAAATAGCAAAGACTCTCTATTTACTTAAACCCTAGGCCAACTAGCATGCACAGAGCAATCACTAATAAAATCTAAAGCCAAATGCAAGCAAACAAGGGCTGGAGAAGTGAGCTCTCGAATGAAGCAGGTGTGTCTCGCCTAGGAGAGGCCTGAGACTCCCATACACAACAAGTGGAGGTACGTAACCAATTATTGTGGCCCTCAGCTTCAACGCGTAAAGCGACTGTGCTGTCCGACCCCAACCTGGCCGGGACACCTGCAGAATAACCTCTACAAGTACCCCCTCGATATCCTAGGTAAGGTCACTAAGGTCACCTCAATATAATCAAAGCTCAGGTGGACAGTCGCAGGCGGGATTGACCGTATGGGCACGGTAGCAAAGCCCGAAACTCTCGAAAGAGCCCCCAGATACGAATACAATCCTGGAAATATCTTCGGTGCTACTCAATTATGACTAGGGGTCATCCCAATCAATAACCGCTCACACTACCTCGTGCTTAACTCCCGTTTGAGAGGAGGATCCTGAGAACGATGGTTATACCAAGGATTTCACACACTCCCTGGACAGACACCTAGATGTTGTTGTTTAGTGATCTTGGAGAATTGACTCACAATGAACTATTCCAAGATCCTAAAACCTAAGCTTGTTGGTGCACCCTAGAAAATAAAAGAGTGTAATTCATTTTAATTAGCGTTGATTTTAGTTGGCTTTATTACTCAAAAATAGGATATGGTCGTGCAACTAGTGGTGTTATGACGCAATATGAAGTAAAATGCACACCGTAACAATCAATGCAAATGCATTGTGTCCATGTAAACAAGGTATGCTACTACGTGAAATGCACAATTCTTCTTCAAATGATGAATGCAATTTTTTCCTATATGAAGTCCTAACTAGTACTCCAAAGCAAATCTAGATCTAGTACAAGTACAATGCAAAGTGCAAAATGCAATGCATAATGATAAGCAAATGTTTTTGGATTTTTTGAAAATATAAGAGATGCAAAAGGCAAAAGAATGATTCTACCACCCCCAGACTCTGCAAGCACACATAGACAACATCCAAGCAAAGCACTAAGGTAAAAGAACTCTAATGCACTAATCTCAAACAAAAAATCGAAAATGTCATGACAAGAACTTTCCTAAAAAAAAAATTTAGGCTAAAAAAAAATGTTTCCAGTCAGAAACAGAGGTCAAAACAGACTCAGGCAGTGCCAAAGGAGACTTAGCAACTAACAGCATTCACCCAGCAACCAATTAACTTCCACAAAAGGGAAAAAACCAGGGTATACACAACTGTTCGCAGTAAACCCGCGTGTATACGCGGAAATCATAGAGGAAACCGCGTGTATACGCAACTGTAAATCAAAAACCCACGTACAGGAAGAAAAGGTGCATAAAACAAGGCAAACAAACAGGCTGAGACAAACTTCACTCCAATTAGACTCTACCAGGCATACATGCCCCCAGACCCGACACAGAAACAAGAGAGAAAGAACAATTCAAATACATTGAATGCCGAGTAAATCACCCCCAAAGGACAACTACTAGGAACTCCCCAACGGAGTCGCCAATTCTGTTGCGGAGAGAAATTCCTATGGCTTGGGGTACCACAATAGATAGCTTTGACTCCAGAAATCAATCTTTCCCAATATGCAATAGAAATAAAATGTCTAACACTAAAGGATCAGACCTCGTACCTTATTCCGGACGGTTGAAGTAGATCCCCCTTGAGCTTTCCAATCTTCAGCTTGAATTGATATAATACTTCGTCAACAACAAGTAAACAATACAAGCATACTATATATCATGGTGTTAGATCTATTCTAGCAGATATCATCAATAATGTAAAAGCATTTGACATATTCCAATGGATACAATATTCAATCAAATACACATCATTGGACAGGAAAAGATAGTTCTTATTAATATAAATAAGAGATTACAAGATAGATACAACCTCTGACGGCACGTTTGCGAACCGGAGAAACTGAATCCCCCACTTGGGCCTCCACCACCTCAATCCTCCATCTCACGATAGCAAGCTCACTAGAAAAATGCAAGCTTGGGAAGAACACAAAAGTGCTCCAAAGGGACAAAGGGATGCAGACTCAAGCATAAGTTCCGGCAACAATGGACTATAGTTTCGTTGCTTTCAATCTCTCTATATGCCTTCAATGTACCAAGGGGTTCCTTATATAGCTTCATAAGGGATAATGAAGGGTCGAATCCGAGTGATCTCAAGGCATATGGAAGGCCAGGAGTCGAATGAGTCGGATCCATGTCAAGAAAAACTCCAAAAGGATTTGGATTATGCACACATCCCGATGTACGCGGTTATAGGGGTCAAACCCGCGTATGTACGTGGTTATCGGGTAAAAGCTGCGTATATCATTTTTCATATAGTTTTAGGGATGATCAAGGAAACATCAAAGGATAAAATATGGTCCATGGGGTCTAAAGAGTCTTCAGCGGGACAGGGGAAGGCCATACAAAGTGTGATTCACCTAGAGTGGTGAAATCCGGTATAACACGCTGATATCAGAATGTATCAGCCCCAATATGCTTGTAACTCGGTTTTCCTTCCCCCGATCGAACTTGTGCTTAGGGTGTTTTCCAATCACACAACCCTTACAAATTCCCGTGGTTGCCTTGATGATCGGGAGGCCTTCAACCATGGAGTCTTTCTGTAATTGCTACAAATATTTGAAATTAATATGGCCAAACCTCTCATGCCACAGCCTACTAACCTCATTTCCATGAGTTAGCAAAGTGGTGGGCTTTGCATCCGCAACAAAGTGAGAGAACTCATAGGCTTTTGCATGATGGTTTGCAAGGCCTTTAGCAATGAGTTTCCCGGATGCAATTTCTGTTATCTCAACATCATTTGGGCTGAAAGAGACTCTCTTAGGCATTCCTGTATGTGTCATCTGATAGACACTAAGGAGATTTGCTACTAGAGATTGTACATACAAAACATTAGAGAAAAAACCATTTTCAATATCTACAGTACCTTGTCCTTCGAAAATGATGGTGGAGTCATCTCCGATGTGGATGGGGATGGATTTGCTAGTCTCCAAGGATGAAAAGGAGTCTTTTTCAGCCATCATGTGGTTCGAAGCTCCACTGTAAATCAACAGTGCTTTGGATTTCGAAGTGCTTTCCATGAGGGCATGACCTTTCTCATGCTATGGTTCCCGATCTTGGTGATCTCTCCTCCGAAAGCTCTCCGGAAGATTGATGTGATTCCTCTCAAGGAGAGAGGTTGCTTCATTAAGCTTTTTCTTCATACAGGCATGTTCAGGGTGAAAACCCTTCCCGTAGTAAGAACACTTGACTTTTTCTTTCCCATTGTGCCCTTTTCCTTTGTTCTTCCTTGAATCGGAAGATTCATCATGCTGCTGGTTTTCAACTCTAGGCTTGGGAGCATCAAATTTAGTTTTCTAATTTTTCTGCTGCTTTCCTTTACCCTTCAGATCTTTGGGCCCCGAGACATGGAGGGCTTAATCATGGGAAGATCGAACGATCCCCATCTGGACAAGCTTGTCATGTTCATTAGTTAGGGACTCAATGAAGGCATTGAGTGTAGGCATCTTCCATCCAGGGGTTGTGAGCTTCCCCGCACGGAATGTAGAAACAAAAAACTGAATAATCAGCCCCGAGTTTGGAGAGGATGGCAAGGATGAGCTGATCATCCTCCTTCTCCACATTGCATTGCTTCAAGAGTAAAACAGTATGCTTGAACTTTGTAAAGAAATCATTCAGAGTCTCGAAATTGGAAGGTTGGAGAGACATGAGTTCATTTTCAAGTTGGTAAACTCTCAAGTCATCATGCTTTTCGTATAGAGATTCCAATTTGTCCCATATTTCTTTCAGTGTCTTTAGATCCGTAAGATGGAAGATAAGGTCTTTGGAAATAGAGAGGCACAAGAAACCAAAGGCTTCATCCTTCTTGTTCAAGAATCTTGATTTTTCTATGGCGGATCCAGGCTCAACTTCAGTGTCCATGGCGACTCTAAAAAGTCCTTTGGAGCGCAACTGAATCTCCATTTTATTTTTCCATGAGTGGAAATTGTATGGAGTCAAGAGATCTGCTAAGGGGGCCATCTGGATGTGCTGTAGCGAATGCTTCACCTGTAGAAACTTGAAAATCAAAACAGAAAGGGAAAAATAAGGTCGGACAACCTGCACATTCTAGGCTTTCATCACACCTAGCATAGTCAATCAAGCAAGCTTGATCAACAAGTTCTTTACTTGGGATATTGAGTGGTAAGCCTTGGCTTCTGGTGCAGTGCTGGAATTTTGAGCTATTGCTCACTTTTCATGGAGAAATCTGTCAAAAAGCTTGTTTTTGAGAGATAGATCTTCGTCCCGCCATATGCTCTGATACCATATTATTCTTGCACATTGATCTAGGAACAAAGGATCAATATCATCAAAGAATAATCAACAAATAACTCATGAAATGGTGTTACTCGGAACCGGAATTGGTTTCCTCTCTGTATATTTAATAAACAATGAATGGTTACAATACCAATGTCAAGAAATGGCTTGAATCAATGAGAAATTTGAATACCTAAGGAGCCAATTTGAAACCATGAGTGAGTCTGGCTTAACTGACTATCAGCCATTCAATCACACTCAGTTAACCACTTGAACAAAACCCTAATTGACTCACCAAACCCTAACTGAAGTCGAAGTGCAATAAATGACTGAATCTCAACTGAGGGAGATCAAACACATGTCATAGCAAGCCAACCATCAAGTGCTAGTGCTCCATGACTTCAATGTACCCCGATGAGGTTAACTGAAGCTAAACTGATCATCAGAAGTTGGTGGAGGCGCCCCTATTGACTCCAGATCATTAAATAATATTAAATAATATATTTAATGAGAGGAGGCGCCTTAACTGACTGGTTGAATTGATTGTAACCACCAGTTAGCAATTAGGTGCATTAATATCACTCAGATCACCCCCGGAGTGCTCCAGTTAGCCTCCTT
>LPNX010486198.1:16082-37802 GCA_001517045.1 Pseudotsuga menziesii
AAACACCACTTGGCGCTGCATGGCCTCAGGCAAGTCCTCGACTTGCGCCATGGGTACTCTATTTGTTAGTCTCACGAAGTTGGTATGAATGCTTTGGAGCGTCCACTCTGCATCCACACCCATGATATCGTCTCCTCTTCTCCTTCGTCTATGACGAGGGAAGCCTTCAGGCCGCCATGGTCCCACATCTGCATGCATATGGTAGATGTCACTATGTATTGTCACGCAAAAACATGTCTTTTGATTCCACATAATCAGAAAACACAAAAAAATTTAATAGCTCGAAAATTTTAAAAAGAGGGTCGAGATTCATTACCAATGTCAACGTATGCCAATCCTGGTGGTAGCGGCATGTCCGGGTGTCCCCAAAAATCTATCCCCGCATAGGGGTAGTCATCAATGGCAACTATCTGTCGTCACCACCATGGAAAGAAATCAGCTGGATAAGGGTTGGACACCCTACCTCCACCCAGTATGCGCATCGTATCCGCCCAACGTCAACTCTAGGGCTCAATCCTGGAACACACTCAAAGAAAAACATGCTCAGTATGCTACTGAAACCGAAGTTTCACACTTGACCTTATATCTTGCACTCACTGAGTTGGTGTTTCATGTTACTCAGTAGCACAGTGCTCCAATTGTACACCGTGGGTCTCATGCACTCCACTGCATAGAACATTAGAGGCCGCGAGGCCTAGTGGAGTGAAGCTAAGCCTGCTATCCCGACCAGTGTTAGTAGGATGGCCTTTAGGCCCAGCACCTGTATGGAGTTAGTTGGTATCTGACTCCCCACCTTCTCCGTGTTCAGATAGCAGTACACCGCAATGTACTCATCTATAGTCAGGCCACCTCCGGGCCCGCGAGAGCGTAGGTTCACCACTTCCCCCCGTCGGGAAAGTCCAGTAATAAAGTATATCTCCTCCACTTCTATGGTGAGGGACATCCTGTCTATCTGGAACAACTCTGAGTCTGGATCCTAGTAGTCCACTAACATCGGCAGTAGTCCTGGTTTGGCTCTTAAGCCACCAAGACACCAAAATTTGTAGAGCCCGCATGCATGTAACGCTTGTTGAGCCATTAGATCTGCCCTTACTGCGTCTTCTACATCACCATGTTCACGTTCTCTCCATTCTAGGACCATCCTACACATAAAATTTGAGTTTTTTCCACTATAATACTTAAAAATCATTGAGCGTGGCCGCATATGCGACTATTTGCTAAATAGCTGCGTAAGTACATGATTTTGAGGGTGTTTTCCATGTATATCCAGCCCTATATGCGGAAAAACCCTCGATTTTCGCATGGGCCATGGCACGCGTCTTAGAATGGCCTAGAAACCTAAATACACCATGGAATTTGACAAAATTTGTATCAAAATGAAAGAGTAGAGCATGGGTAAGTACCTGGAGAAAACGGTAGTGGATTCCGCTGGCTGGATCTCCTGGAATTTGCTATTGAAGTTCTGAGCTCAAATGGGTAAAAATTTCAAATGTTTTATAATGTTTTGAATTTTTTACTATTTATAGAAAATTTTCAAATTTTTGAAATTTTTTACCCCCTTTCCTATAGTTTGGACCATTTCTAATCCTTTTGGACCGTTTTTTGACTAATTTATGATGTAGGAGACCTTTTTGAGTGCCGTTTCAGCAGTTGGATTGACCCGTTCGTATCGATTTCAGGTATCATGTATAAACTGGCATATAGGTTAGGTTTCATCACTGTTTGCATTTTGTATGACCTTATGACCTTATGACCTTAGGTACGAACCCACTCTATTATGTCACATAACCTTCTTGATGTTTTAGAAGTGGCATGATATGAGTGGTAGAGCTTGACCTTACATGGGTACCCTAGTTAGCGCCTTATTTGCATTTGGTGCCCATGTCGACATTTTGTCCCTTAGGGTGTGGGAGTCCGTTGTATAGTATTGCCATGATATTTCGCAAGAGCCTCATACTCCTCTTGATCTTTTGCTGGCCTATTTCCCTCAGGACTCCCTTATGTCAAGTTGTAATTACATTATCATGAGCTTTGCCTGCCTTATTGAGCCTTACACCGGCTTCCCTGACATTGAGTTTTAGCCATATAGCCCGAGCTTGTCTCATGTCTAGCCATGTAGAGCCATCTTATATATCTTTTGCAACTTGATTCCTGATTTTTATCGGGAGGGGACTTTCCCCTGAGTGTCGCTATCCTACACATGTCTCCTTGCATTGAGCATAGGTATGTTCCACTGCTTGGAACTAGTTTGTTTGCCCATTATGACACTCGTCTCCTCCTAGTCTGTAACTATAAAGTAGTTTTATTCTTTTTCAAGCTTTTTAAATATTTGAAAAAGTCCAAAAAAATAAAAAAACCAAAAAGTCAGACAAGGAAAGATGTTATCTTTTGGAAGCTGTCGAGTCGTGTTGCCTTCAAACAGAGCACTGTATATCACATCCGTTGGTTGGGTTATAGTTTGACTTTAGGATCTGTACTCATTTTATCTGAGTTTATCTCCATTGACTGGTTAAGCTTCCAGTCCCCATGGAGCCTCTGTCGATGCCTCCTGTGTCGCAGAGATGTCCCAGTTTTATATATCGAGTCTATGCTGCCTTTATTCAGTCACCATTCGCCGTTATTGTCTTGTTTGAAGGAAGTTGAAACCCGAGTCGGCCATTCCTTAGTTATCTTGACTTTGCATGTCGGCCATTCCCAGTACAGTTGCTGGTTCGTGCACCTTATGATCGAGTCCTTCCACATTATATAGCTTTGCTGAGTACCTCGTGTTGGATGATGGGGGATGCCTTAATGCCCTCCTTCCAGGGGATTTCATCCCATCGACTCCAGATCAATTATTCTGGGATTGGAATCTAGAGTCATTTTTGAGTGCCTTGAGACTTGCAGTCATCAGTGACAGGTTCCCTTGCCATCGACAGTTTTTGGGAATACATTAATGTCCCCTAATCGATGGATCCTCTCGAGTGTTCGACCTGAACACATTTATTCACAGTTGTTAGTTTGCACTCTAGTACCTTGATTCCCATTATCATTATCGGTGGGTGATCTCGCGTTTGTTAACGGTATACATCAATGACCGGTAATCAGACGATGGACTACTATGTTTGACCTCGACACCTCTATTCACATAGTAGGACATGTACTCGTAGCAGTTTGTGTAGAAGACCTTCCAGATTGGTGGCATCTCTTATATGCTTCCTCCTTGATCGTGCCAGTGTTCATGAGATTTCAACTCTCGTGACTTGATTCCAGTACATGTCAGACATTTCCAGCTATTATGGAGATCTTGATCCATTATATATCTTTAGCCATTATGGAGATCATGATCCTTTGTATATCTTCATCATGGATATTCTGATATATGTATATTGTATGTGGCGATGACCACTTATGTGATATTTTGTATCATGCCTATTCATGGCCGTTGTACTCTTATGTATCCGAGACTGCTATATGTATTTGCAGTTATGTGCAGAGTTGTATCATTGTACTATGCTGATTGGGTGGCTGGTCTTCCATTTGGGATTCTTCATCACTCCACTTCTGGGATGGACTTATAATGTATTTCAGCCATCGTATGACCCCTCTGACCTCACACATTAGGGGGCATCTGTTATAGCTGATTTTACCACACGAGGTGAATCACACTTGTATGGCCTTACCCTGTCCCGCTGCAGACTCCTTAGACCCCTTGGACCATTTTTTGTCCTTTGATGTTTCCTAGACCATCCCTAAAAACATGTGAAAATTCATATACATGACTTTTAAACCCCTAATCGCGTATATACATGGGTTTGACCCCTAAAATCGTGTACATCGGGATTTGTACAAAATCCAAGTCCTTTTGGAGTTTTCCTTGACATGGATCCGATTCACTTGACTCCTGGGCTTCCATATGCCTTGAGATCGCTCGGATTCGACCTTTCATTACCCCTTTGAAAAGCTATATAAGGAACTCTTTGGGTACATTGAAGGCATAAGAGAATTGAGAGCAAAGAAACTATAGTCCATTGTTGCCGGAACTTGTGATTGAGTCTGCATCCCTTTGTCCCTTGGAGCACTTTGGTGTTCTTCCCAAGCTTTCCTTTTACTTGTGGGCTTGCTATCGAGAGATGGAGGATTGAGGTGGTGGAGGCCCAAGTGGGGGATTCAGTTTCTCCGATTCATAGACGTGCCGACAGAGATTGTATCCATTGTAATCTTTGATTTTATATTAATAGAAATATCTTTTCCTGTCCAATAATGTATGTTTGAATGAATATTTTATCCATGGATGATTTCAAATGCTTATACATTGTTGATTATATATGCTAGAGTAGATCTAACACCAATATATATAGTATGCTTGTCTTGTTTACTTATTGTTGAGGAAGTGATTCATCAATTCAAGCTGAAGTTGGAAAGCTCAATGGGGATCTACTTCAACCGTCCGGAATAAGGTACAAGGTCTGATCCTTTAGTGTTAGATATTTGGTTTCTCTTGCATATTGGAAATGATTGATTTCTGGAGTCAAGCTGTCTGTTGTGGTACCCCAAGCCATAGGAATTTCTCTTTGTAACAACAATTATGGCCCAATTACTATTATGAATATTGGATTGTCCCAACTTATTGGAGTATTACACTTTCTTCCATACAAGGATTCAAACATAGTTATCTTCAAAGAAGCATGACAACCATTGGTGTATGAAAACTCCACCAAGTACAAGCAATCTTCCCATTTAAATGGTTGATCCATCACATAGATCCTCATCATATCCTTAATAACTCAATCAACTCTCTCACTCCAGGGATGATATATTGTACTCAAATTCAAATTTGTTCCAAATCCTTTGAGTAAATCCTTTCAAAAGTTTGAAGTAAACTTTGGATCTCTATTTAATATAATGGCCTTTGGTATCCCATGTAACTTGGAAATTTCCTTCATATAAATCTCCGCTATGTTAGTTTCCTTAGCATGGAATTGATTGGAATAAAGTGGGAAGCCTTTGTTAACTTATCCACCACTACCATGATAAAATCATGTTGCTTTATTGTCCTGGGAAATTTAGTGATGAAATTAATGGTCACCACATAGCATTTCCATTTTGGTATTGGTAGCGGATGTGGCAAACATGTTGGATGTATGTGCTCCACTTTTACTCTTTAACATTCCATGCACCTAGCTATAAAATCAACAAAATCCTTCTTCATTCTTGTCCAAAAGTATTGACTTCTCACTATTGAAATTGTCTTTTGGTATCCAAGGTGTCCTAAATATGAAACCTTATGCATCTCATTCATTTTCAGTTTCCTTAATTCGATTGAATTAGGAAAAAAACACTAATTTTATGCATAAGAATTCCATCACCTTTCATCATGTAACTTTCATATTTATGTTGTACATTTCCCTGATGCAATCCTTCTTTTACTTGAAGATAATTTTCATATGAGATAACGACCTCAAGAATTCTAGTTCTTAAATTTGATTTACACATGCTAATGGTTGTAGCATGCATTACATTTACTCTCTTGTTAAGGGCATCTACAACTGTGTTCTATTTCCCTTTTATATGTTTGATATCAAAATCAATAAGTCTACTTTTCAAACAAGTATTTCAACCCATTGTGATCAATCCTTAATTAAAACATGATGTCCATGAGATAATGTCTCCAGTTTTATAAGACATGGATTGCAATATCCAACTATAAATCATGTGTGACATAATTTTTCTCGTGTTGCTTCGTCTTCCTAGACCCATAGAAGACCACATGTACATTCTACATGAATACTATGCCAGTTCCTTCTTTTTAAGCAATGCCACAAAATCTTCATTTGGATTAGGAATTTTGAGAATTGATGTACTAGTGAGCAATCTATTTAGTTGTTGAAAACTTTCTTCACATTGTGGTGTCCATTCAAATTTGACACCTTTCTTTTGTAACGAGGTAATCAAATATACCACTTTTGAGAACCCTTTTATGAATATGTTGTAATAATTCTCCAATCCCATAAATCACCTTACCTCTAATACATTTCTGGGTGTATGCCATCCCATGATAGCTTCAATCTTCTTTGGATTTATTATTATCCCTTCCTCATATATGATGTGTTCCAAATATTGATTTCGCTTCTAGTAAAATGAACATTTACTTAGCTTAGCATAAAACTAATTCTCTCTTAGCACCTGCACTACTAATCTCAAATGCTCCTCATGCTCCTTCACTGATTTTGAATAAATGATAATGTCAATTAAGAATACAATGACAAACTTATCCAAATACTATCTAAGCATGCCATTCATTAAGGACATGAAAGTTGTTGGTGCATTTGTTAATCCAAATGGAAACAACACAAACTCATAATGACCATAACTACCTGAAAGTTGTTTTGTATATGTCTTCATCCTTATTCTCACCTAATGATAACTTGATCTCATATCTATCTTTGAGTAAATCCTTATTAGATGAGGATATTTTTTCTTCACACTGACTTTATTTTATTTTCTAAAGTAAAAATACACAACATTAATGTTCCATCCTCCTTCTTTACAAAGAGTTTTGGTGCTCCCCAAGGAGACACACCTGGTCATATGTATCCTTTATTCAACAAGTAATTCTTTCAACTCAGTTTTACTCATTCTACATGGTATTTTGGAAATTGGGGCAGCTCTAGGTACCAAGTCAATATAGAAATCAACGTCTCTTTTACATGGACAACCTGTTATTTCATCAAACACATCTGTGAACTCATCTATTACTAGAAAATTTTCCAAGATAATTTATTCTTTTTTGTCTCTTCCACATGATTTGTATACAACTAGCATAATTTTTGTAACACCTTTTTAACTACATAGTTGAAACCCGCCTTATGGAAATGGGCTTTGGAATAGCTTCCACTATCTTAATCTCTCCTTCTTCATCAAGAAAAGTGAGAGTCTTCTTATGGAAATCCAAATAACATACTAGTGTGCGTCCAACCAGTCCATCCCAATAAGCACATCATAGGAACAAAGAGGAATTATGTTCAAATTTGTAAAAGTATGGAGACTATTCATTGATTTTCCTTTTAGTTCTAGTAGTCAACTGAACCATCCATGATTTATTGTTTTTACTTCTCTTTAACTAAAAAGTTTCAACTATAGCTATGACTTTCCTATGAATCAAGTAAAATGGTAATAGGTTTATTGGCAATCTTACCTTTAACCTCAATCATATTGGATCAATGATTTACTTGTCTATTATCTAAGGCTGCATACATTTAGGGAATGTCTTTGGCCACATCCTCCACTGCACTTGTTTCTTGAATGTTGTGCATAGTCCTCATTATGTTTCCCTTGTGAGGAGAATATCTATACATATGATCTCTTTCACATCCATAACACTTGAGTTGCTCCCTTGTTCATCTCTCTCTAGACTCTACTATCATGGGTCCTTGTTGCGTTGGATTACTTGTTGATATGAGTTTGACTGGTTCTTGTGAAAAAGGATGTTTAAATCCTTTATTCATCTGATCATGGTTATCTTTCTGCTTGTCCCTGAAAGACTTGTGAAAATATGCTTTGCCTTTGCTCTGTCCAAATATACAATTGGATTTTCAAATTGCCTCCTCGAAACTCTTAGGCTCATCAAATTGAAGTCTCTCTCTGTAAAATGAAGGCAATCCACTTAAAAAACTTTGTATATTTACTTTCTCATTCTTAAGGAGTACAACATACCTAATCATTTCCAAAAAATTTCTTCATACTCCTCCATAAACATATTTCCAAGATCGAGTTCAAAGAGCTCCTCCATATTCTTCTCATAACAATGTTCCGATAAATACTTGTGCTAAAAATACCTCTTGGATTACTTCCATGTGATCTTCTTTTCCTTGATATGTTTTACTTGGATTAATTGATACCACAAAATGGAATCCTTGCCTTGCAAATTGTAAATGTCTATTTTAGCATCCATATTTGAGGAGTAGTTATGTAACTAGAGGTACTTCCTCATCCCCAATAAATAAGCTTCAACATCTTCCACTTTCTTATGCTCACCGTCAAAAGTGGATAACTTAATCTTCCTAAGCTCCCCTTGCAACTCTTTCTCCACATGTCTTCTTTTATGATGTTTCAATAAATACATTTATGGGTTTCTCCTTGATTCTTCATATGAGTAGGAATTTGTGGTGGCATGAGGTGTTGAGACATAGTGTCCAGGACTCCTAGTAGCACTTTTGGAATGTATAGATATTTCAGGATCTCTTCCTTGAAAGTTCTCTATCTTCTTTATCATAGAATGAAGCTGATACAACCTACAATTATCTTTGCAATAAATTCAAGCTCTGCATTAGATGGGTATTCAATTGGTTTTGTTGTTCATGAGACCTCAACATTCTTTCATTATCTACTCTACAACTATGTACTTCCATCCTCAAGTTTGTCCTGTTTCCGTCAACACCATTGGTTCAATATTAACTCTATGCCCATTGGATTATGTTTCTTCATTTATCACACTATTTTTTTCCCTCTAGCGTGTTCTTCCATACTATATGGAAGTTCCCGTTCTCCCATCTTTACTTCTGCAGTTATGTCTATGATGTGCTAAATGTAAACTTGTAACCTGTAACTTGTAGCAATTTGATGTATCGGTATCTACAATGTGTTAATACATCAAATCTATTAGTTAAACTTTATTTCCAAAATTCAATAAATAAAAATTCTATGTATATATAAGAATCATGAAAATTATTAATTTGAAAAATTTTCAAATTATAACCACGTGCCCATTTCCTATCCAATTTCCTAAGAGGGCATAACACACTTATTCCTAAACTGATAGCACAATGCAACATTTCCCATTCTTGTTAGTCATGTTATCACCACAAGGAAATTATTGAATTCCTCGATGTATTAGGGGGCATGATGAGGGTTAAAGGGGATTTCCCTCGACTCCAGAGCAAGACGAGGGAAACACCCTCATTTTTTTCTAGACATATTTTGATTTCATGTAAACTGGCACATACGATCAACAATAGTTTCTAATTTCGACGAAGCTCACGATGATCGACTGCGTCTCTGAAACACAGCTAGGGTTTCCCTAGCTGCCTCCTTGCTGCTCTTCCTCATCCCGAAGGTGTTTGTGTGCTCAGGCTATATCCTTACGTTGTGCGTGCTTAGGATACCCTCGACGTTGATGCACTGCGTTTCCTCCTTGTGTTGAAGCTTGTCGTGCCGCTTCAGTGTGGGTTGTTGGCTGCTGCTCTCCCTCCATGGCCTCTCTGGTTTTCAGGCTATGGATTCTCATGACCAACTCGAGGCCTTTAAGGCCCTAGTTCAAGCCGCCGTTCCTCAAACAACCTCTCAAACTCCTTTCAAGTTCATGAAAAAGATGGATGATATCCCTTCTCTGGAGCTCTCTCCTATGGATCCATGCCAGAAAGCACTCATTCTCTCAGAGAAAGCCCTCATTGGCAAGTTTACAGGGTTTTGGCCCAGCCCTAAGGTCGTGGAGCTCTGGATCGCAGAACATTGGAACCCTATTATGCAAGGATAGGTCTCTCTCTTTGCAACCGAAAGAGGGTTTTTTGTTTTTCTGTTTCTGAATAAAGAAGAAAGAGATTTAGTCTTTCGATCGGGTCCCTTCTTCATGGGTTTGAGAGGGTTGTTCTTAGCCGCTTGGACCCTGGGATTTAATCTAGAAGGAGAGATCACAGCCGCTCTAGTCTGGGTGAGACTGCCTAACCTCCCACTTCATCTTTGGGGGAAAAACACTTTTGCATACATTGGTAATAAGCTAGGGTGCTACATAGATAATGCAGACGCAAAAGGGGGCCAGTATAGATGTGCCCACATTTGCGTAGAGGTAAATTTAGAAAAAGTGCTTCCGGATTCCCTAAAGCTCACATTAGGAGATTGGGGTCACATCCAAGAACTGGATTATGAGCAGATTCCATTCAAATGCAAATTTTGTCATGTATACAACCACTTTGCCAAAAGCTGCCCCAAGCTTGCAGAATCACAAAAACCAACAAATCCCCCTGCTTTTAAAGAATTAGAGTTCCAGATGGTCACTAATCGTCTCCATCCCCCCCAGAGAAAGGATCCCCAAGCTTCTTAGCATAAGGACTCACCTCAAGATTCGACTCCTCCTCTCATAGATTCTCCACCGCTTGAAAAAAAAAACGACTTTGTAGCTCTACAGAAATTCAAAGCACAAGAAACTGAAGTAGCAGATGTTCTAGAGAAGGGCTCATTCCCCCCAGGTCCCCTCGATGCCACAGAGACAGTTCCTATAGTTTCTTCAAAACCTACCTCTTTAGGTTCTAAGAGAGGCCCTAAAGAGTTAGATCATGAGACTTCAGCTCAAGCAGGATTGGCATCCTTAGTCCCTTCCTCTGGGTCAGAGGGAACCTCTGATTCTAAAGACTTCTCAGCCCCCTCTCCTCCCCTCACTAAAGGGAAAAAGACAAACAAAGAACGTATAGAAAAGGAAGCAGCCTCAAATATTTTCTCGGGATCCCAAAAGCGATTGGACCCTTTCATTAAGGGGCATTTCACCTCCCTGTCTAATTAATGTTTTGTTTTTGAATTGTTCTTTGCTCTCAGTTCGTGAGAGTTTACTCTTGCAAGCAATTGTTTTCTCAAAAAAGCCCTTGAAGTAATTGGGACACACCTCTCAAAGTACTCATAAGAAGGATGACAGACCCAAAAGGGGGCCAGTATAGATGTGCCCACATTTGCGTAGAGGTAAATTTAGAAAAAGGGCTTCCGGATGCCTTAAAGCTCACATTAGGAGATTGGGGTCACATCCAAGAACTAGATTATGAGCAGATTCCATTCAAATGCAGCTTTTGTCATGTATACAACCACTTTGCCAAAAGCTTCCCCAAGCTTGCAGAATCATAGAAACCAACAAATCCCCCTGCTTCTAAAGAAGTAGAGTTCTAGACAGTCACTAATCGTCTCTGTCCCCCCCGGAGAAAGGAGCCCCAAGCTTCTCAGTATAAGGACTCACCTCAAGATCCGACTCCTCCTCTCACAGATTCTCCACTGCTTGGAAACAAAAATAGCTTTGTAGCTCTACAGGAAGTCAAAGCACAAGAACCTGAAGCATCGAATGTTCTGGAGAAGGGCGCATTCCCCCCAGGTCCCCCCGATGTCGCGGAGACAGTTCCTATAGTTTCTCCAAAACCTACCCCTTCAGGTTCTAAGAGAGGCCCTAAAGAGTTAGATCACAAGACTTCAACTCAAGCAGGATTGACATCCTTAGTCCCTTCCTCTGGGTCAGAGGGAACCTCTGATTCTGAAGACTTCTCAGCCCCTTCTCCTCCCCTCACCAAAGGGCGAAAGACAAACAAAGAACGTATAGAAAAGGAAGCAGCCTCAAATATTTTCTCAGGCTCCCAGAAGCAATTGGACCCTTTCATTAAGGGGCATTTCACCTCCCTATCTAATTAATGTTTTGTTTTTGTGTTGTTCTTTGCTCTCAGTTCGTGAGAGTTTACTCTTGCAAGCAATTGTTTTCTCAAAAAATCCCTAGAAGTAATTGGGACACACCTCTCAAAGTACTCATAAGAAGGATGACATAACTGTTAGAGGTCATCAACATTCTTTTTCTGATCTTCCCCACTTTGTAAGCTTGGCTAGGCTACAACCTTTTTTAATCAAATACAATATTTTCTTGGTTTATGTTAAAGAAAACAATAGTTTCTAATTTCTAGTACCTGGAATCCAAGTATTGAAACCATTGCCTTTATTTTTTGTTTTCATGATTTTTTAAGAATGGCATGTCCAAGGGGTCCCATCCTTTATGGCGCCACCTATAATACTTTACTACTTATTGGAGATAAGTGGTTTTGGCTCTTGACAAAATTGTTTCTTCAAAACAACTTCAACAAGACATAATGAACATGGAAACCCCACATCATAGTGTCAGTTTTATATTTTTAGCGCATGGAAAATAAACTAACCCCTATGGTTGTTCACAAGTCGAAATGAATACGAGTTGTGGATCTTTGTAACCATCCAACTGTTTGATGTCCTCCCACCTTTTCACCTTATTCACATGTCGTCATGTGTGCACTCGTCTCATATGGTTGGTCCACATCACACCCCTTCGTTCGCGTGGCATTGGTGTGGCCTACACTAAATTTCCAAAAAATTGAATTTATTTTTTTATAAATACGTAGATTATTTTATGCAACAATAGGCTATATGAAATATACATGTGGCATGTCTCTATAAACATGTGGCCAACCGGAATTTACACCTATCTTTTTTCTTCCCAATATATGGCCACCATAAAAATCACACCTGTCATTTTCTTCTTGACATATATGGACACCATGAAATTACAGATAGCACCCATTGTCCCGCCTATAATTTTATTTCAATTGATGTTTCCAACCCTACTTCCATCAATTCCCAACTTCTGTTGATTACATAATGATCATTTTGATAGATATGAGGTTCATCCATGAATTTTCATTAATTGTTTGAATTCCCCCCCATGCAAGTTGCTATGTTGTATTTGATACCACCACTTGACCATTTGCATCAACATACAACTTGTAACCTATGTTTTTCCCCAAAATTTCTTCATAGTCATTTTGTCAAACATTTGGTGTACTGTTTGCAAATTTGTTTTGAACATTGATTTTGTTTGGCCCATAATTGGCTCCAGTGTTTTAACCTTGGCATGAATCAAACAATTGATGATTTAAACATTGTTTTCCCAGTTCTATCATTGAGCCATTTCATTAAACAGTCATGTGCAACCTGCAACTTTACACTGTTCATGCAATTTTTGGCCCATGTAGTCCTAGTGTTGCAACCTAGGGATTTGATACCACATTGTCATGTAGACAGTAGCCTCCTTACACCATTGGCATCACAACACATTCAAATCTATGCATACAATTATGCTCTTTCATACATATTTGAATTCCCCTTCCATTCACATCCATGTAATAAATTTTACAATGGAAACATACTTATATTTATAACTATCAATTATTCAAAATACCCATTCAATTGTACTAGTGGATTATTCCTACCATTAATCCATTCAAACCATGCTCTAATAATTCATGCATTTAAACAATTCATTAACGGTAACTTAAGCATATCAAGAGATTTTAAATCATGACAACCATACACAATTTCGGCACTTATCTATACAAATGTCCTCCATCTAGCTACAAGCTAAGAACGTTCCTCCCAGTCGTAGGAACTATGTCACGCCTTCTCTTCCTTTGACAAATGTCACCCATAATTTGAGGTTATGAGTCCACAAGGGATAATTTCCACGTATTCCCCTTCAATTTACAACCACACTCCTCATAGAGAGCTCCTCACCTAAGGGCACCTATCCTCTACCTAAGTGGTGCAAGTAATCCCATCCATGGTTGACCCCAACCCCTTCTTCGTTCCCCAACCTACATAATGCTAAGGAAGGTACCTCCTTCTTGGCACTATAGTCCCTTGGGCTATCGCCTTCCCCTTATGTCTCTTGAATATAGGTCGACCATGAAGTATCTTGGACAAGGATCTAGTGATGTCACACTATAGGCCAGGTTCCCTAATTTATTAAGGTAGTTAGGTTGTATTTTATAATGGTGGATCAAGTGTAGCTTCTGGAAAACTAATATTCCTTTGGTTTACCAATCAAAATCACCATGGAATGGATGCTCTTCCTCCTTGGATGTTCAATTGATTGACTCATGAATGAAGTGAGTTTCTAACTTAAAATAAACATGGTTTTGTCTTAACACATGGCTTCCCCATAAGAGGCCACTTTTCCCTCTTAATGCTCAATTAAGATAATTAACTCATGATTAATTAAAGTGACCCTCACAATTGTGTTTAAGGAACTTTTGGTTATGGCTAAGTTTTTCCCTAAGTATTATGTCTAAATATTTGATTTAATTGATCATTGGGGTGATACATTGGTTAGCCTAACATGGTTTCTTGCATATGTTAGAAGGGAAATTTATTAACTTAGGGGTTCCTAAGTTTTGAGTGTAATTATTTGGGTTTCTACACCCTTTGGCAGTCTTTTATATGGAACTTATTACATTGGTATAGTTGAAGGTTTAATATGTCTTCTTGAGGAGAAATCCACATGTGCAGATTCTCCTTGGTCATTTTCTCATGGTTTTAGGATTTTGGTAGTTTTTTTACATGGATATATGCCTTTGCACATGCTCCTAGTTCATCCTTATCTTGGAGCTTGTTGTAGTAACCAAAGTGGGCCTTCTTGCACACATATATATCATATTTAATGGGGGATGAGTTAGCTTCTTGGAGAAATCACCTTAACCAATTATTCTATTTTAGGCATACAATTAGTTTATCAAGGTTGTGGACACCTCATCTAGGGAAACACTCTACTCTTCTTAACTCCCTCATTTAGGGAAACACTCTACTCTTCTTAACTCTTAGCACTTTCTTTGATGGAATAAATACCTTCTCTTGGAGTATTATTTTATTGATGGTGGAACTAGATCCAAGGGATTTAATGTCATGTCCCCACCCCTCATATCGACGATGGAGAGGATGTGACCAACACAGTGCTGCTGTCAAACTGGGAAATCTATCCCCATGATCATAAGCATAAAAATGAAATGCATTAATATAAAAACATGGACAGATGCATCATGCAATCTATAGAGAAAGAAAACGTATTTATTTCATTCATGCATTCATCATGTTCATTCTAATTCATAAACAATTCATTGAAGAGATTAAGTACACAAGAATACTTATCCAGAAATGAAGTTGGCCCGCAACTAGCTACGTCGCTGCAATGTTCTACCCAACCATAGGCTAGTGTGCTCATTAATCTCTCAGCATCACTGCCACCCCCGATATGGGCATGATTCCAAAAGGCACTAGGGAAATATCAAGCTCACACCTAGCCCAAGACCAACACATCCATAGTCAAGTCAACACACTGTTGGGTTTCATAGACTGCCCAACCAAGCCAATAAGAAATTGGGTTTTACAGGCTGCTAAGGCAACTAGTCAACAATACATGAGTTCCTTGGACTTGTCCAGCCAAGCCACGCTTGCATCAAACACACAATCAACCCATTTAATCAAACACAGTCATACACAACCATTGGATATGAACAAAACGTGTCGGGGAACCAAAACAAAAAAGGAAACAAGGGTAAAACAACCCTCTGATAGTAATTTCAATTTCCAGGGACGTTTTGGCCCTAATGTGGCCAAAACAGACTCATCAACCCCTGAGAAAATTGTGGGTCTCTTCTTCCACTCGCCGAGCATTACCAAAAAATGATTTCCAGCTTGGAAACAATGGGGAAATGCATCCAAATCGTGGGGGATGGAACCCACCATTGATCTTTACAAAAACGAATTCCTAGCCTGGGGAAATTGAAGAAAACGACTGCCCATATGAGGGAAAACACACATCAAACCCAAAAACAAGTTTGCAACAAAGAACAAACTGGTAAAATTGGGGTAAAACACCCTATGAGTAAATATACAATCTCCCAAACGTTTTTGGGCAATGTAGAGGCTAAAATAACCCCCATCCATGCCCAAATCGTGTGTCTCCTTTGCCCATTCGCTGCACAACTCCACAAACGAAAATCTGGGTATGCAAAAATAGAAAAACAACATAAAAATGTGGAGGTAATTACTCAGCAAGCTCCTGCTGCGTGAGGAGGACCAAAAGCATCCCTTAGAAACCCCCAAATCATCCATCCTTGCTGCACATTCACTTAGCAAGACCCCAAACCAATTTCTGGGCATGCCGAAATGGAGAAACGATCTCCAAACGTGAGGGAGAGAGCTCCCTTATCTTCTTGCTGTGTGAGAGAGCCTCCACGTGAAGGGGAATGGGTGAGGAAATGAAAGGCATGGGTGCATAATGGCTTGGGCATGCCTTCCCAAGATTTTACTTGCCCCGCAAGTAAAAAACACACTTTCCAAAAATGGGTGACCTCCCAAATTCGAATTTGACCTCCATACCTTTCCCATCCCAAGGAAATAACTTTCTCCACCAACTTAGAGATGACTGGACACAAAAGACAAAAAGGGTAGTTGACCACTCTATGGGTTTTACATTAGGCATTTGGATCTTCCCCATTGGCTCAAGGTTGAATAATCGCCCCTCCCTATTCCTTGTGAAATCATGCTCCCATGTATTTAATGTTGCGGCACGTAGCTAGTCATGGTATTTTTATTAATTTTCATTTTACATGATGTCTCAAAACACATTGTGCCTGGCTAGCACATAAACCATCGGCATCGATTTTAATCGCTGAAACATCAAACACTAAACCCATGGTGGGGCCTTTTCCTTGAGTTCCACACCATGATTTAATAGAATATTTACATCATATGCAATTTAATACCATGGGGTCAAAACCGGGGTGTTACATTCCCCTCCCCCTTCAATAGCACTGTCCTCAGTGCTTTACAAAAATTTAACAATTGGTACATTGGCACCACCCTCAGTGCTTTGCAAAATTGAACCAAAATGGGTGTGCCAGTCACATGGCATCTTCCAGTTTCCATGTAGCCTCTTTAGGACCGTAGTGCTTCCTTTGCTCCTTTATCTGTCCAATGGCGCGATCTGGAACTCTTCCAAATCCTTGCTTGCATGCATCAGCATAAACCACATGATTTTTTTTTGGTCTTGGAGAATCCTTCTCCTCAGCTTGGAAAATTTCCAGTGTCTTTGGCAACCATCAATACCTATGCTCAGAGCCCCAAGCAATGAGTCAATTTCCATGTCAGTATTCATAAGATTTTCCAAAATCATAGATGAATCACATGCACATATATATTGATATAAAATCAACAAAAAATTGCCCAGTGAACCAAATACTTATCTGCATAAGTAGCTTCTTTTGGTTCCACAGGTGTCCGACTTGGCTTTATACAACCCACATACAACCATGGCACTCACAACCCTACCCCACCCCATACCCGGGTGTGCATTATAGGGTAGCCAAATTTCGGTAAGCCTCAGGTCACTTGAAAATACCTCGCAACCGATGTTTGATAGCTCCGTTCTTGAGCCCAACACCTCTTTGGGTGCTTCAATAGCAGCTCTTCTCAAGAGCTTGCACCTCCTCTAGGTGCTTACCAAGCTCAGGTGCTTCCTTTCCGAGCACCACAATGAATTCAATTCATATGTTAGATTCATTCCGATAGGATGCAATCTATAACAAGATTTTCAAAATCATGGCGGCATCATATGCTCATGTATATTTAAAGAAAATCAACAACAACAAAAGTTTGATAAGTAAACCAAATACTTATTTGCATAGCATCTCCAAACCGATATATAGTCATCTACGCTTCAGAGCCTAACACCTCCTTGGGTGCTCAACGGTATCTCTAGTTTACGGGTCTAGCACCTCTTCCAGTGCTCTCCAATGCTGAGGCGATTTCTTTCTAGGCACCAGAACAGATTAATTCACATGTCAGATTCATTTCCGTAGGATTTATTTCTTAACAAGATTTTCAAAAATCTTAGTTGAATCATTATGCACGTGTGTAATTACAGAAAGTCAACCAGGATTTGCTAAGTAATCCAATACTTATCTGTATAGCATCTCTCAACCGAGATCCGTTCAACCCTGCTTTAGAGCCTAACACCTTTTGGGTACTCAATAACAGCTCTAGCTTACAACACCTCCTCCAAGTGCTTACCAATGCTCAGGCGCTTCCTTTCTAGACATCATAATACCTAGTGGTTATTCTCTTCACGGATCCCCCACTCTCGTGAATGCCCCCTTATGACGTGAATGTGAGTAGAAAGAAGTCTAAACGGATGTCTTACACCCTGGGCATCCCAAAGATGCATACCGGTGCCTAGCTAGCAGGGGGGAAAGAATGTATGTACCCAAGTACATCCTTCTAGATGATTCGTGTACTTCCTGTACATGTTTTCATCACCTCACCTGTGTTACAAATAGACATGCAGTTTACATAAGATGTCATTATAAAATTTCAAACATAGGTTTCCAAACCCATTTCAAAGATATCCCTTCGAGAAGCTATGTACACCCCGTAAATCCCTCCGAGGAACCATGTACATCCAGTACATATTTTCATCATCTCACCTGCATTACATACAAGCATGCAGTTCATATGAGATGTCATCATAAAAATAATTGCAATCATATATTTTCAAACCTATTTCCAACACATCCCTCCAAGAAGCTATGTACACCCAGTACATCCTTTCGAGGAGCTATGTACACCCAGTACATCCTTCCGAGGAGTTATGTATCCCAAACAAATCCTTCCAAGAAGCTATTTACTCCAAGGGCGTACTTTCACCATCTCACCTCTGTTACATACAAGTATGCAGTTTACATGAGATGTCATCATAAAATTTTTAATCATAGTTTTTCAAATCTATTTTTATGCATGCATGATTTTCCAAATATCAAGCGATCAATAACATTGATAGTTGAAATAAAAATCTGAATACACAATTATGCTTCCTACAGAAAATCAGATTTTTGCAACCATGGGGCCATCCTCATATTGTTTGGATTTTGCAAGTGGGGAGTACTCATTCCTTACTTATGCATGCTGCCCAAAACCTAGATATCCACATACAAGATGTCATCTTGACACAATTTTTAATCAACCAAACAATCATAGTTAGTCAACAGGAAACTTTAGTCATCAAGCAATGCAAGATAAGCATATCCATGGTTAGCATGATTCATAACCATCACAGGAGATCATAGTCTCCCATAATCAATAGAAAAACCTGCAGTCTGAAGTTTCAAAACCTGTTCTCAGTCATGAGATCCTTCTCATGGCACATGGAAACTTCCTGCCCTGGGTTTCATTGGGCACCACCATACTGCTCTACTCAGGTCATTCTACCTGAGTCTTTAGGAAGTCCTCATATGTATGCCCATACACACAAGGTCCATTTCTTCATGGAACTATAAGTTCACATGCAGGCCTCTAAAGCCTATACCTAGGCTCCACTTTACCTACAGAATATCCTTTAGTGAACTTCCTGCAATGTCCTGCAAGTCCCACAAAAGATATTACATCTGTTAGCTTTCTTGAAGCAAGTTGACTCATCATGGACTCAATATTTTCAGGGTCTCCAGATATTCCTCTATTTGAGATAATGTGACCTAAATAATGAATTATATCTTCATAGAGTCACATTTGCTCAAACCTGCATACAACTTATGCTTCCCAAGCAATTTCAAGGTCAACCTCAAATGTCCACATGCTCTTCCTCATTCTTAGAATAAATAAAAATGCTATCAAGGAAAATAAGAACAAACATGTCTAGATACTTAATGAAACCATTATTCATGAGGCATATGAATGTAGCTGGTGTACTTGTGAAACCAAATGGTACCACTACAACTGATCCGTAGGACCTCAACTTTAGTACATCAAAAGTTTGTTGTAAAAGAATGCGTGCAACAGGTTAATTAAAGGGACAACATTAACAGAAATTAAATGCTCAAAATAGGAACGAAAACCACAACACTGATAGATAGATACAAGGAAGAAAACACAGAAATAGAGTCACAAACAGAAGTTGATAACGGAGTTCACCCCCTCCACTGGGCTACGTCTCCGGGTCCCTCTCCAATGGGTACCGATCCAATTAATAGCTTTAAAATGGTACAAATGGTTCTGGCATCAACCTCAGCATTTGTAGAAACAGAATGCTGGACAGGAAGTCTTCAAGACTCCTCTCTGGAACTTACAACTTGGACTTCAAAAGATAAAGAAGGCAAACTATAACAGAGAATGGGTCGACTTCTAAATACAAAACAACACTCTGGATAAATTGCAGCAAAAACTCTCCTGCTATCCTTTTGTCTCTGTCAAAATTAACTACAACAAACTGTAAAACAGAAGGCTGAACAGAAAGTCTTCAAGGCCTCTCTCTTGAATTTACAAATTGGCTTTCAAAAGCAAAGAAAAGCCAAACCGAGAAAACAATCGACTTTTAACTACAAACAACATCTGGACATTAACAGTAAAACACCTTCCTCTATCCTCAGTCTCTGCAAAGGAAACTACAGAAAAGCTGTAAAACAGAATGCTGAATAGAAAGTCTTTAAGACCTCTCTCTGGAATTTACAATCTGGTCTTCAAAAGATTAAGAAGCCAAGTAAAACAGAGAATGTCGACTTCCATAGCAAAACTCTGATTATAAAACAACAGGTCGCACCCTCAAATCCGAGCTTGGTGCTTCTGTTCTATCTCTGCAAGCTTCTCATAACAGAAATGAGGTTCTGTGCTCTCCCAAAAAAAACTGCCTCCCCCTTTTGGTCGCCAGCTTCCTCTATTTAAGCCTCATAAGTAACGGATTTGCCTTCTTTCACACAGCTGTTACCAAGGAGAGAAAACGCTCAAGGAAATGCGACTGTTCACATTCTCCTGCCATATGCCAACTCTTCATCATAACAGGCTGTTCATCTCCTTAACTGAACCAAAGAACCAAAAGAAAACGTTACCAATGCATTGGTTCATTCCCTGAAACGCGGCATCAAGACTATGTACCAAGCTGCAAAATGGTTTTGAGTCGGAAGCTTTAGTCATCGACGCGTCCGCTGTTGCGGAAGAGGATAAGCAACGGGCTCCGATTTTACTTCGATGAACTCTGTCGTAATCGGCTATCGGCTGGTTTTCGAGTCGGAGGCTTTAGTCACTTCGGTTTCCGCCGTTGCAGATGGCGCACCACTTCTTCTTCTGATTCCGTCGAGTTATTTTGCTGATCTTTTAAGTTTTGGGCTTCCGTCGTTGCAGCTGCCGAATCATTCCGTCTTCCGATCCATCCGAACGTCCATTAAGCTTCTGCCATTGCGGAAGGGAGAAGTCTTTGTGAGCCCCGTTGTTGCGGAAGAGGAAAGGCTTTCGAGCCCCGCCATTGCGGAAGGGGAAAGGCTTCCGATCCCCGATGTTGCGGAAAGGGAAATGCTTTCGATCCTCAACGTTGTGGAAGAGGAAAGGCTTCTGATCCCCGCCGCTGCGGAAGGGGAAAGGCTTCCGGTCCCTGACGTTGCGGAAAGGGAAATGCTTCCGATCCTCGACGTTGCGGAAGAGGAAAGGCTTCCGAGCCCCGCCATTGCGGAAGGGGAAAGGCTTCCGATCCCCAACGTTGCGGAAAGGGAAATGCTTCTGATCCCTGATGTTGCAGAAGAGGAAAGGCTTCCGAGCCCCACCGTTGCGGAAGAAGATGCTCTTCCCACCTCCGATCTGCGCGGCTTCTATGAACCATGTACCATATTGGATCTTTACAGAGGAATAGTCCGCCAAATCAATCCTCCCCATTGGAGAGATTTTGGACCACCAAAAGCCTAAATTATTCTACAAGTAAGTGAGGGTACAACTTCCTCACCTTTCCAATATCCATACATCTTGCCTTGCTTAGAATATGCATATTAGTCTCCTTGTCCATGACCAAAGGAGGTTCATACCATTTAAAATTCTTTGCATATGCGACTGTAGATAAGCTCAAACAGAAAGAATGTTTACACTTCTTTTCAGAGGTCTCAAAACGATCATAAACATAATTGAGCTTTTTACCTTTCAATATTCCCTTTGTGATCTGCAACCAAATTTGCTTTTCAACTTCAAAAGGATGATGGTTTTCATGTCTAGCTTTGCAAATTGCTTGACTCGTCTCCTGCTGTTCTTGCACTATCTGCTGCACGGTTTCCTTTGCATCATGATGTTCACCTCTCACATCTTTTGTGCCGAAAGAAAAGTCCACATGTG
>LPNX010486227.1:1317-58861 GCA_001517045.1 Pseudotsuga menziesii
CTTTAAAGCAAAAAGCCCGAGAGTGAATTCAAACATTAATCACACTCCAACTACAAAATTAAATGTCTTTCCCATCAAAAAGCCCGAGAGTGAATTCAAACATTAATCACACTCCAACTACAAAATTAAATTAAATTAAATTAATACCTCGACCGAGGTATTTAAATACCTCGGTCGAGGTTCATAACTCGGTCGAGGGCTTAAAAAAACAGACTTAGCCCTCATTCAAACAAATGGAAAATTTCCTGTGCCTTGAAGAGGTGTAAACCCTACCATTCCTAGCACATAACTGAGCGGAGTTGATACCGATAGATTCACCAACGAATCTTCTATCCATTGACGTATCATACACGCATTTTGGTATTCATATGATATTTATTTTTTAACTACTTCTAAAACTTATACTTAGAAAACCACACTGCAACTTCGAAGCATCTCAAAGAAAAATCCGCAAAGTTAAAAATACACAGCCAAAAAATTCTTAAAAATGCACACATCACATATCGACGTGTCCTCTTCAAAAGGGTATCTTTGGTTTTTCAATTTTTGAAAAAATAGAAAAAATTTCATTACGTGGACAAATATGTGTTTAAAACGATGCTGAAATCGAATGTGGTCACTTTCGAAAAATAATAAATAATTGTATAATGCGAAAAAAATTAACAAAAAAATATGCACATCACACTGCATTTTATGTAGATCATGCTCATATAAATAGTTTTTTAAAATTATTAATGCAAGATTGAATTACTCTACGTGGACACGAGCCACTTATTAGCTTCTTCAAATTTTTAAGGTCACACAGTTCATTAAATGCAAAAATTCACACATTAAATGACATCGGAATATTTTTAAAAAAATATAACCATGAAGCCAACATAATATTCTACAATTTGTTTTTTTACTGCAAGTCAAAATTCACATGGCATATATGCGTTTTGAGGGCTTCTATTTAGCACATGAGTAAAAAATCAGGTTTTCATCGCCAAATTTGGCCAAAAAGTGTTACCCATCTTCATGGAATCACCCATGAATAAACTACAAAGTTATCCATCTCTATATTGATAAGAAAATATTCAAATTTAAGTCTAAATTTAATATGGGATTTTTTTTTTAAACCACTAACTCATAATACAAGGTGGATAAATCACAAGGTTAATCATAATTTAATAGTTATATGGATAGAAAAACATTTAAATTTAATTTATAAATTAAATTATAATAAAAAAGTTATTAACTCAAAAATAAAGTGAATATATTATTCATATAATATATAAAATAAAGTAAATAAGTCGTCATGTTTTTCCTTGGTGGAGCTCAAGTGAAGAGAAAGAAAGATTTTATAACTTATTGCAAGTTACTATCATGTAGTATAAAGAATCCCTCCTAGCTGCACAATAATATATACAAATGTTAAAATAACTAACAACCTCAACCATAATCATATCATGTTATTGGTTTTTACAAATATTAAAATCATTAACAACCTCAATCATAGTCATATTATCTTACAAACTCTTTTTATATATAAAACCATTATTTGTTGCTTGAGCAAAACAAATTGTTTCAATGCCCCTGAAAACATTGTTCAAAACCATTTCAAACTAACCATCATGAATCACATCCTTAACCAACATAAAAAAAACAACATTAACTTTAAATGCAAAATATAATCATCCAAATAAACATACTTTTCTTTATTTTGTATTTTTAAAGTTAAATGTTTTTTCTTTTGAAATCCAAAACAAAAAACATATACCTAAACATCCTAAATTTTATTTAATTTTATCTATAATAAATTTCTAATAATCACATCTAATAAATTTAATTTATCCAAAATATGCTTCTATTAATCACATCTATTAACAGTAAACTTATCTACCCAAATTCAATGTTCAAAGGTTTAATAGAAAGTACTTATATAATCTATATAAAATGCACTTCAGCTTCATGTTACACCTTTATTGAAATAAGGAAAATAACTCCCTTCATGAAGGTAATAAAAAATAATATAAATTAATACATATGTTTATAAAACTTTAAACCATAAGAATATATTCCTTGAACAATAACATTATGAAAATAAATAGAAAACTTCACTATTTAAATTTCAAATATGGATACTATTATTCAGTGGTGTAGTGGAGTCGGTAGTATAAGTGCTGAAGGCTAAAGAACTTCATGGAATTAGAAAACACTTAAGACAATAGCAGAATAGGATAATGCATTTATTTAAATGTAATTATTCTGGTTAACATGACTTTTTATTAGTAATACCTAAAAGGATGTCCAATTTTAGGTAGAGAAGTGCATTACTAATTAGTGACTATATCATTAAGAAATAAAATCTAGAAACTATTTAATGATAAAGAAATTATAGAAATTTGTGTTTTCTTTGAAATGATGGGAACAATTAAGAAATTTATATTTTAATGTTTCTCCAATACACTAATTGTATTTTTTAATAAAATTTTTGAAAATTTAAAAGCTTTTGGAAATTATATCTTTTATTTTAATACTTACATATTTCAGAAATGTAAATTTGAATAATGGGACTTTAAGTTCTTGGAATTTGTTTTTCATCTTTCTAGACTTATTCATGATTTAAAAGAAGAATTTAATGCATCAGTAAATAGCATACTCAAGACATTATTAAGCATTGAATAACATACATTAAATTGTCTCATGTTTTCTTGCATCCATATTCATCCTCTTTTTCCCTATATATTATCAAATATCTTTGAACCTTGATTTTAGGCACGATCAATTGCTTCATACTTAGAGAAGAAAGTCCAATTCATACTTGCAGCATACATTAAGACAATTAAAACAAGACAAAACTCTATTTCACTAGGAAAAGAAGGTCGTCAACTTACAACACATATAGGTGGAACATCATATCTGACTTTAGAATGTAAAATATTAGAACTAATTATTAATGAAAGAAAATCTAATATAAGGGTAAGCTTCTTACTTTGTTCATTAGCCAACAATGAGTTCTTCCCACCAAGATTTTCAGGAGGAAAATATCAACATATTCAAAGATGCAATCAAGAAATCTTCTAGATATACAAAAGTTGGTTATCCCCTCAAATAGAATTTAGCCCTTCGCATTTTTTTTAGTATAAAGATAGCAATGTAATTGGCCTGCATTTTTTCACATGGTCATCCAAACACTAGGTCCAAACACCAAACTACAACTCACATAACCTATTTACAGTAGCTTTAGATAAAACATAAATGGGGCTATTGGTGTCTTTCACAATAAAACATTGAAATGGTATACACTCTCGTTGACATAACTAAACATAAATTGCGAGGATTTTTAGTGCATACCACAAGGTGTTTTCTATTTTATTAGGGGTATTATGCAGAGAATAAGATTGAGAGGGTTACCATTCCTCTATCTAAAATCTATCATATTTTTACAACATCTTCAACATTCCCATTGATCTCTGTTGTTGGTGGTGCTATCCATTAAGGGGTCATTATCTATAGATGGAATACACACTTACACTTTAGTTATATTCATAATGAACAAACCTGAATACAGTCAAATTTAGAGCTAATGATATATTCAACTTTTCCCTCCCAACACTCTTCACATCAATATCACTAACACATACAATGAATACATAAGTGGCAAACAATTATGTCAATTGGGTCTAGACGAAGTAGTTGTGCGATGGAGTTTTATAATGTTACCAGGAAAATTTAATGAGATATAAATAAAAAAATAAAAGTGACTTACAATTCTAATCCATTTCTCTTTTTTGGGATACTAGTCTCACAATAACCAAATTTTTCACTTCATTTTTCCTAAATTTGTCTTATTTGGTAGTTAAACTTCTTTTGGTCAGTATAAGACTCATGCTTCTACAACACTCTGAAAACAATTATGTTCTAAACTATAAAATACAAATAACTAATGATGGGAAAATAACATAATTTCATTTTAAGGAGTAAGAATTGGAATCCATCCAATGTGTAAAATTACTGTATAAATTAAAATGAATCAAATCAAATCCTTGTTACTTACCGCACCATATGTCTTGCACATTTTTGAAAGTTTGTTAGAAAAAATTTAAATTGCTTGAGGTGGAACAAATTTAGAAAAAATGATCAATTCGAAGGAATTTATTTTGGCACCCCTCCATATGACCCTTAGAATAAGACAACAAGCCCAGTTTTTAATCATTTATCCAAGAAAATAACCATCATATAGAATAGGGTAAAATAATGCCATTTTGTGCAAGGAAATTCATATGTTGATTTATTTGAATACGATAAAGTTGCATCCAACAATTTTATAAATGATACAATGATGCCATAATATAAAATTTGACTAATCCTAAACCAACCACAACATACATATTTTACTAATCCAATTTGAGTTTACCTCAATGGGAACAATATTGTTCTCATTACAATGGGAAACCCTTGCAATCCGAGGGTAATCTTGTAATATTGCTGGAAATAATCGACAATAGAGAGTTGCACTCCATTGCTATCAAAAATTTTCAAATAAAAGATGTCCTTTCAAATCCATATAAGAGGTAAGAATAAGAGAAAATACCTAGAATGCTATAAGATAAAGGAAAACAATATTATTGTAAACTTCCTCAGATAGAAGAATTAACACAATCCCACCTTAATACCTCAAAATTCCTATACGCAATAACCCAGGAGTTTCAAGGTTCTTATTTCAAATATTTCAAGACTTCCTAAGTCAAAATTGAACTTTTGAGAAACATCTGGCTTCAACCTCCCTTCAGACATTTCCAACAATGGAAGTTGGTTCGATCGATTTATCCTCCACCAACAATGGTGGGGGTGTCCATCAACTCCTTTACTAATTCAGAAAGGACTCTAACTTCACCTGAATGTTGAAGGGGTTGCAAAATTCTACAGTAGTAGTTTTGAGGGTCAAAGTAGTGCATACCAAAGATTCCACACCAACTGCAATCCCAGTCCAAATCATGCTATACTATCACATATAGAAAGAGGTCAATTAGCCCTTCCATTTTATCATCTTCTAATAGAGTAGGGACAATGAATCCATTTATTGGGAATTGAGAGAAGGGGAGAGATGCGACGATCAATTATAGTTACTGCAGAGTAATAATTTTCCATTTCTTTACCCTTGGAGTTGCGACAGACTACCTTTGGGAAACACCGCGCTTTTCTTTGACGTGGTAACTTTGACTGAAATACCTGCAATGAGATTTTACTAAAACATGGTTTTACTGCGACAAAATTTTACTACGATAGACTTTTACTGCGATATACAAGTATTCACACTCGACTGCGACAGACTTCACTACGACAAGAGATTCACTGCAATAGGATTCAACTTTCAGTTTACGTCGACACACCTTTTACAGACATTTATCCACACACACTTTTACCTCGAGATACAACCACTTGACTTCAACGGGATTTTACCGCGACACACTTTTACCTGCGACCAACTCCCACTTCAACAATACCACATTTAACCAAACTTTATAAAAGGATATTTCTTTGTCTACTAACTTATAATATCAAAAACACTTTTCACGACTCTGTAACTTGGGATAAACCTCAACACAAATTTATTGCGACAAGCTCACGATATCATATAACCAACATATTAAATAAGACTTGTCTCAAGCACTCTAAGATTAAAAATTAAACTTTTACACAATGAAATATTTGTGGATTCTCTATGTCTTTTACAAATGGTAAATATAATCAACATTCACACAAGTATTATGGAGAACTATGCATTCAACCATAAAACTATAGGTTTATATATATTATCGTGACATAACAAGAGAACTATGGTCGCATTTACATACTTGAAAATTTACTTGGATGTTTCAGTTTTTACAAAGCTTCAGCTCTTAACACATTCCAAAACATGAGCTTGAGCTCTCGAACTATTCTTAGAGTTTTTATTCTTCTCCTTTCTCTCTTACTTTGTTCTTCTCTAGATTACTCTTCTCCTCTTTGTGTGTGTGTGTGTGTGCATGTGTGTGTTTTTCATTCTTCTTCTTCTACATATACAAAGACTAAATTTTGTTTCTCTCGGAAGCTATCGACTAACATTAAATACTTCAATTAATTTCTACCTAAAAACTTGACTTTAGAAATTAAATTCGGTTGCTTAAATGTGGTGAGACGTGAACTCCACAACTTGATTGATTGAATGACAAAAAATATACTTCTGTGAACTATGATAGAGTCGGATGAGATGTGATGCATATTTGATTCTAATTAATACTTCCAATGCTCCCCCTTAATTATGAGCACATGGGGATCATGAAACAAAATTTTACAAAATGCTTCAGAGCTGAAACATGCTCTGTTCACTACATAATTCACCAGGAAAAACTTGTCACTCCTAAATAACTTCGCAGATACTTGAATGTATCACTTACCAATGGTTTTGTAAAGATGTCTTCCATGTGATCTTCATACCTATTGCAAAGAAAACTTCCTATGGCTTGGGGTGTACCACAACAGACAGAGAAACCGCAGAAATCAATCCCTTTCCAATATGCAAGAGAAATAAAACATCTAAATATATAATCAATCCCTTCATTTAAATGCACATAATTGGACAAGAAAATATATTTCTATTAATCAAATCAGAGATTACATAAGTGACAACCTATTTCGGCACGTCCGCAAATCGGAGAAACTGAGTCCTCCACCTCGGCCTCCACCACCTCAATCCTCCATCTCTCGATAGCAAGTGCACAAACAAAGGTAATCTTGAGAAGAACACAAAGTGCCCCAAGGGACAAATGGATGCAAACTCAAGTACAAGCAAGCTACGACAACAATGGACTATAGTTTTCTTGCTCTTCAATTCCTCTTCTTCAATGTATCCAAGGGGTTCCTTATAATATAATACTTCAATGGGGTCCTGGAAGATAAAATCCGAGCGATATCAAGGCATATGGAAGGCCAAGAGACAAGTGACTTGGATCCACATCAAGGAAAACTCCAAAAATATTTGGACTTATGCACACATCCTGATGTACGTGGGTTTAAGGGTAATATCCATGTATATACGCAAGAAAGGGATTAAAAGTCGCATACAGCAAATAATATGTGTTTTTAGGGATGATATTAGAAACATGAAAGGTACAATAATGGTTCATGGGGTCCAAAGAGTCTGCAGAGGCACAGGGAAGGCCATAAAAGTGTGATCAACCATGTGTGGTAAAATCAGCTGTAACAGATGCCCCCTAATGTGTGAGGTCAGAGGGGTAACATGATGGCCAAANCCAGGTTGAAGAACCAGCCATCCCTCAATATAGTACAATAATCAATCTCTGCACATGACTGCAAATACATATAGCAGTCCTGGATACATAAGAGTACAATAGCCATGAATAGGCATGATATACAAAATGTGACATGTGTGGTCATCACCACGTACAATATATAATAGATTAGAATCTCCATGATGAATATATACAAAGGATAAAAATATCCATTAAATCTAAATATATACAATGGATCAAGATCTCCATAATGGCTGAAGATATTTGACATACACTAGAATCAAGTCACGAGAGCTAAAATCTCATGAACACTGGCACGATTAAGGAGGTAGCATACATGGAATTCCACCAATCTAGAAAGTATTCTACACAAACCGCTACGAGTACAAGTCCTACTATGTGAATAGAGGTGTTGAGGTAGAACATAGTAGTCCATCGTCTCATTACCGTTCATTGATGTATACCATTAACAAATGTGAGATCACCCACTGATAATGAAAATGGGAATCAAGGTACTAGAGTGCAATCTAACAAGTGCGAATAAATTTGTTGAGGTCGAACACTTGGAAGAATCCATCAATCAGGGGACATTGATGTATTCCCAAAACTGTCGATGGTGATAGAACCTACCACTGATGACTATAAGTCTCAAGGAACTAAAATGACTCTAGATTCCTAGCCCAGAATAAATGATTTGAAGTCGATGGGATGGAATCCACTAGAGGGAGGGCATTAAGGCATCCCCCATCAACCAACACGAGGTACTTAGCAACGCTGTATAATGTGGAAGGACTCAATCAAGATGTGCACAAACCAGTAATAGTATCGGAAATGGCCAACATGCAAAGTCAAGAGAACTGAGGTATAACCGACTCAAGTTTCAACTTCCTTCAAAAAAGAGCATAAAGGTGAATGGTGATTGAATGGAGGTAGCATAGAATCGATATACAAAACTAGGACATCTCTGCAACACATGAGGCATCAACAGAAGCTCCATAGGGACTGGAAGCTTAGCCAGTCGATGGAGGTAAACTCAAAGAAACAAGTACAACTCCTAAATTCAAACTATTAACCCAACCAATGGATGTGATATACAATGCTCTATTCGAAGCCAACACGACTCGACTACTGCTAAAGATAACATCTTTTCCTATCCGACATTTTGGTTTTTTAATTTTTTTTGGACTTTTTCAGATATTTTGAAAAGCTTGAAAAAGAATAAAAGTGCTTTATAGTTACAAGTCTAGGAGGAGACGAGTGTCAAGGGGAAAACAAACTAGTTCTAAGTAGAGGAACATAGCTATGCTCACTGTAAGGAAACATGTGCATGATAATGACACTCGAGGGAAAGTCCCCTCCCGGTAAAAAATGAGGAATGAAGCTGCAAAAGATATATAAAAAGGATCTTCTTGGCTAGACATGAGATAGGCTCAGGCTATATGGATGATAATCAAAGTCAGGGAAGCCACCATAAGGCTCAATAAGGCAAGTAAAACTCATGATAATGCAATTACAACTTGACATATACAAGGGAGTTCTGGGGAAATGGCCAGCATAAAGTTCAAGAGGAGTATGAAGCTCCCACACCCTAAAGGAGAAATGTTAGCATGGGAACCAAATGCAAAACAGGATCTAACTAGGGTACCCATGTATGGTAAAGCTCTACCATTCACAACATGTCACTTCTGAAAGCAACACAAAGGTTTCCTGACAAGATGGAATGGGTTCATACCTAAGGTTAAAATGAAACAGTCATAAAGATTATGCAAAATGCAAATGGATGTGAAACCTAACCTATATGCCAGTTTAGACATAATACTGTTAGAATAATCAACCCATAGTTTACTACCTTAGACATTAGTTTAATTATGTTTGTCTTATTTGCCTAGATCATGTGTCCCACCTTGTGCAAGTTGTCATTTACCTATCCATAGTGGTCAAACTTGCCTTATTTGACTCATGTAGTGCTTGGGAAACCTCAAGGAATCAATTCTACTTTATTCCTGGCCTCCTAGGCACCCTTCTTATTTTTCTTCTTTATTCCCTATTTTTTCAGTGTTTTAAGGCAAATGGAAAAGCTTGACTAGGTGAGGTTGACTAGTTTTTTGTCCTACACATCCTCCTCTCTTTTCTCCTTGGAAAAGCATGTATGAGTTGTCATTCCATCACTCTTTAGCTTGCCTAAGCCATTTTTCTAATTCGTGAGCTCCATGACAGATTTGGGATCAACTTTTTACACCTATGGGGGATTTGCTTATTTTTAGTAAGCCTACTTTATTCTAGATTCGAATTGCTCCTCATGCATTCAAATCCCTAATGTATTTTATTTATTCAGAAACCTATTATGTTACAGGGTTGGCTATTGTACACTGAGTTAATACAGTTTAGGCGTTCAGCTCCAATTTCAGTCTCTTTTGTGAGTGATTTTGCATGATCAATTGTTAATTGTTGTGAGTAAAAGTAATCTATCACTGGGTTCAATTTCCACAAATACCTGCAATAAGTATGAATGATTCAAATCCATGGTCAAAACCGCACTCAAAATGGATTCCTACAACACCAAATTAGTTCAAAGGGACAAAAAAAGGGTAAGAAATGGTCAACAACTATAAAAAGTGGTTAAAATTTTCAAATTTTTTCTATAAATAGGGAAAAATTTAAACATTTTCATACCATTTGAAATTTTTACCCAACATAGTGCATTTGAGCTCAAAACTTCAGAAGTGAATTATGGGAGCATTGTCCAGCGGAATCCCTCCCCGTTTGATCTAGGTAGATTCTCATGCTCCTTCCTTTCATTTTAATGCAATTTTTTTCAAATTTCATGGGCTATTTAATTTTTTGAGCCATTCAAACTTATGCGTTTCATCCCATGTAGAAATCAGGATTTTTTCCGTGTATAGGGCTCACCATACACTGAAAATGCACCGAAAGCTGTGTACATATGCGGCTCTTTGGAAAATAGTCACATACAGGGCCATGAACAAGGTTTTAAAGGGTAAAGCTTGATAAAAAAAGATTGGTTTTTGTGAAGGATGGTGCATGATGTAATGGGGCTGGACCTGAGCACATATTACGTGCAAACACCTAGCAAGGGTGGCACTTCTTGACCGCATTAACGCAATATTTGAAGATGGACGGCCAAAAATAGCCCTCTCTCAAGATTTTTTGGGCTGTAGAAATCCCAGACAAATGACCACCACACGCTTCTCTGTGGAAATCATTTAGCACAACCTCAGCCTCATCATGGGTTAAACAACGACGCAAAATGGAATCTACCCCACGACAGTATAAAGTGTTATCCACTATAAGGTAGTTCTTAGCTACCTGACGTAATCGTCACCGCTCATCCCGTGAAAGGTGAGTAGGGACCTTCAATGTTTGCAAATATATGATGATATCCCCATACCAAGGGTCCACAGTTGAGATGAGGAAAATATGCTCATCGACAAAAAAACCCTCATAAACCTCCTCCTCCTCCAAACTTGGAAAATCGGATATAAGCTATGTAAAGATTAATGATTTCTTAGATTTCGCCGAAACGAATTTGAGATCAAATTCTTGCAAAATGACAATCCATTTATTGCATTTTCCCCCAATCATCCTTCTAGTGAGGACGAACTAAAATGGATTGATATGAGCTATGACCAAGGTTTAGCGAAGGAGAATGTAATGTCTCCAATTCTAAACCACATGAACAGTGGCTAAAGATAGCTTCTCCACATGGGAATAGTGAATTTTCACATTTATAAGGTTTTGGCTCAAATAATATATGACATGCTCATCGAGATCCTCGTCCTCCTGAACCAAAACCATACCAACCATCTCCATAGACGTGGCCACATAAATCAAGAAATCATGGCTATAGTTTGGTGGACTAAGCATGGGGGCCATTGCTAAGGCTCACTTAAGAGCATCAAAAGAATCCTGGGCTCGTTCATCCCAGTAAAAAGGGGCGTCCTTCTTCAAAATATGCATAAATCCTTTAGTCAATTTGGAAAAATTAACCACGAATCTTTGCAAGAAGTTCATCGTTCCTTGTAAACATTGAAGGTGTCTAATATTACGTGAGGGAGACAATTGCAGTATTGCATAAACCTTTAAGGGATCGAATCTTATACCCTCCTTGGATATGATGAATCCTAGTAAACGACCAACAGTCACACAAAAGATGCACTTATGAGGATTTAAATGAACTTGATAATGAAGACATCTTTCGAACACTAATCTCAAATGATATGGATGATGCACTCTCAAACGAGAGTGAGCAGCGAGATCATCCAAATATACTTCGATAATCGTTTTAATATTATGAAATATTAAGGTCATGGCCCGCTAAAAAGTGGCTCCGGCATTTTTAAGGCTGAAGGGCATCTTCCGATATGCAAAAGTATCCCAAGGACAAATAAATGCGATATTATGTTGATCCTCGGGCTTAATATGAATCTGATTATATTCGGAAAAACCCTCCATAAAGGAAAATACCTCACTTCCCGCACACTCATCCAAAATCTAATCAATAAATGGTATGGGGAAATTATCCTTAGGACAGGCACGATTTAAGTAACGAAAATTAGTGCATATATGGATCGCTCCTTGCTTCTTATCCACCGGAACGGGATTTGAAACCCACTTTTTCAAGGGAACAGGATAGATAAAACCATATTTTAGTAGTTTCTCTATCTCAACTTTAATGGTGGGTGCTTTTCTAGGATTCACTGCATGTAAACGTTGTCGAACCGGTTTCGCATTCAGATACGTTTTGATCTCATGTTTGACAATACGAGGGTCTGTACTCGGCATCTCTTCATATGACCAAGTGAAAATGTCATGAAACTCTTTAAACATCTCGGTATACTCCTTGATCTCATTGGTGGAGCAACCCACCCCAATGTAAACATTCTCAATCTTGCCAGGATCATGAGAAATATTGATAGGAATGGTTGGTGATAAATTAGCCATGTTTCCGTCATCCATATGACCAAGAGATATTAATGGAACCATGGGGCTACCAATATTCTCACTAAGAATCCCCCTAAAGTCATCACACTCCATAAGATCGAGCTTAGGAAGAAAATATGATCGATGATGCAACTCTTCCCAAGGTTGCTCAACCCAAGACATGGCCTCAAGAATAGCTTCATCCGATGGAGAAACATCATCGAGGAAATCATGTGAGTGAGATGACTCTACTGCCCATGCAAGAAGCACATATGGGTCCTCCTCCTCTGTCTGCGAAGAGGAAGGACTAGGCTCTACAACCTGATCAAGGTTCGCTTGATACGCCACAACTGCTACAGGAAACGACACGTCTGTCTCAACGAGCATACTCGAAGTACTCGATGAAGGAAGTATCCAAGGATCTTCCATATGGGTAGTGCGAAAAGACACCGAATTCGACAATCATGAATCCCCACCAAAACTAGACCCAATCATAACAATGGGCGCAGGACAACTAAACATTCCCATAAGAGAAGGATACATACCTATGCCCACACTCCCAGTTGCCGACTGAGAATGATCGGATAATTGAGATAGAAGCTCCCGATGATGCATTGACACTCAGATTATGGAATGTTTTTTTATCAATCATAAGAATCTTCCCATTACACAAAAATCATATCACTCGAAAGAGGGAATAATCTATGGCTTGCATACTATATATCCAATTCCTACCCAGTAAAAGATTGTAGTCAAGGGGCGCATGAACCACCTTGACCTCGATCGCGACGGTCTTCCCTCCCAATTGGACCTCTAGAGAAGGAAGAATCCCATGTAGATGAAATGATCTACCATCGAAAGTTGTCAACATAGTGGTGGATTGAGACAATGTGGGAGAACCCAAACCCTTCCAACATGACAAAGACATCACAGAAGCAGCAGCGCCTTCATCAATGACAATACGCTTGACGGTGTTGTTGAGACACTCTACATGAATCAAAAGAGACATGTAGTAAGGCAAGAGGGCCTGTACTCCCATGGTTTCAAATTTGATCATGGTAGAAGAGTTATCATCACTAACCCCAAGAGCACACAACAAGGCTTTCCTCTGTGGAGGACAAGTCTGAAGCACTTCTAACACAGACATCACACAAGGAGTCTGGCCCAAATCCTCGACAAATGAATAGTCTTGGGTGGCTCGAGAATTAGGATTGTGCCCCAAACACTTTAATACTCCCTTAGGAAAGCAAGGTGGAGCTTCAAGTTTATCCGTAGGATTTTCAATTTGCAAAGGGCTCTCGGGTGGGGAATATTCTTTCCCAAGGTCTGGTTGTGATGAACCATAATCTTTCGCACGAGTCACAAATTTAGTAGCACAAACCATGTTGATGCAACCGTGACCACTATTGGCCTCCGACAGATTTTGATTTCCACCCGATGCACAACCAGGATCAACGGTCGTTGAGTTCATATTTTGATTATTAGGTAAAGTATTAGTTAACACAGCTGGGCCCTGTGCTATGAATCTCGAGGCATCTTCCAGATGAGGGCACAAGTGAGTGAGATGATCATCCTTACACAAATTGCAAGGAAAATTCACCTTACGTTTAGACTGCTTGTCCCCCCCAGCCTTAGTGTTCTTGTCATTATTATTAACATTTTCGTTCTTGTTCCCACCCTTACGATTATTTTTTTCCTTTTTTATTATTCCTTCTAGGCTGTTGGTTGCCTTTCGGGTTCAAAAATTGCATAGAAAGTACATTCATCGATTGGGTAGGTTGAGATGACGACGAAGCTTTTCCCGACGCAGACTGGTTAATTGACAATTGGCTCACTTGTTTCACAATTGAGTCTGCAGGTTTGGTAATTGTAGAGCCCACAATACCATCAGCATGTGTCCCAGGCTTGACCTTGGGGTCAAAATTGGATCTAGGAGCATTAGGTATAATCTCATACAAAATTCCAGATTGAGCATAGATCAAATCCAACTCTTGTTCCCTACAAATAGTGTTTTCCTCGTTTTGAACTCCGAATGTAGAAACATCCTTCATGATGTAAGGTAACAATGATTTGAGGAACCACTTAAGAAGATACTCTGCTGGTATAAAAGCTTTGATTAACCATTTCCATCTATGCCACTCTTGAATGTGATCTAAAATGTGTCTGGCTTTATCTTGTTGGAAGGTCGACAATAGTTTGGTACTGACGTCATAAAGTACAGGTAGCTGGAAATGATTAAGTAAAGTCATCGCAAGATCATCAAACGTAGCATAAGCCCCACCGGGTAACTCTATATACCATTTCACTGTAGGACCCATTAGGGTGTGTTGAAATAGCCTCAAACGAATGGAATCGTCATGTAAGGAATTGGAAGAGCACCAAAGGTGGAAAGTGGTGACATGCTCACCAGAATATTCACCAGCCTTACCTTCGAACTTGGGAATGTCCGAAGGAAGCTTAGTAGGGACTGTCGGCCACGCCAGGTCATGAGACATAGGATCATTCATCAATATTGACAAGTTGGGTAAGTTCAATGTCACAAGGAAAGGGAGCCTAGATTGAGCCGGTCGATTCCATGCTCCCTGGTAGTTTTTATTCATGTAAGGTTGATTTCTATAAATACCATGTCCTTGGCCATAATAACATCCTCCCATTTGACCCATGTAGGGCTGCATGGAAGCATTGTGATGTGGGGTACCTTGATTATGAGGTGCTACAAAGCCATAATTAGAAGAGTAAGAGGGTTATTGATACCCGTACCCATAGGGTTGGTATTTTTGTACATAATGTGGTCAATAAGAATGTCCATGAGAAGCTCCATAAGGTGCTCCATGGGATGTACCATGAGAAATTCCATAGTTTTGTATATGGGGAGATCCATGAGGTGGAACATGAGATGATCCAGAAATAGGTACATGACCTACTGACACAACAGGAGGCACTCGGCTCTAAGATACAACTATGTTAGCAGTCGCAGAATGGACAAGGCTAGTAGCAGCATTCCTTCCTGAAGGCCCACGTGAATTAGGGGGAGGATGAGTCATTAAAAATGCATTCGAAGGAATGGGGTTTGAAGACGAAGGGACATGTGAAGGAATGTAAGTGGTCTTCCCAATGTTCACTCTACTCAGTCCTGGTTTCTAAATAGGATTACTAACACTAGGCCTAGGAGGAGCATGTGAAGATGCCTCCACCATTGGGATGGAAGGTGCAATGTGACTAGTGCCCCCAAACCTCTCCACATGTAGAAGAGTGGGATTTCCCCCAGGCGTAGTTCAAGGATCAGTTTTCGACTCGGCATGATATGCTGGATCAGGCTCAGGGATATCAGGTATGTCATATCTAACATAACTAGTTCTTGTGGGTTCATAGTGACTCTCATTGCCCAGAAACCAATACTGGTGACCTATGAATGAGGGATCATAACCAGATCATGAAGGATTCTCATGTGAAGAATCATATGTGCTAGTAGCATCTTCCTCCCCAACCTCGTGAGGTGGACAAGACATCTCTAGAATATCATCCTCATGATCTCCCATGGTGTGTGAATCAAAGTGAGAAGTAGTCTGCTCGGACTATCTAGTTCTCTCTCCCAAAGGATGAGGAGACGTGGAAGGTGAAAGTCCTGCTAAACTAAGAGAACGACGGGGTGCTGCGCTTGAATCCATAATGACTCCAAAAATAAAAAGACTCGATCTAATTATGCAAACCCTAGGCAAACTAGCATGCATAGAGTATACACCTAAAACTTTAAAGCCAAATCACAAGAAAACCAAGGGTGGGATATGTGATCTCCCAAATGAAGTAGGTATGTCTCTCCTAGGAGAGGCTTGAGACTCCCATACACAACAAGTGGAGGTTCATAACCAATTATATTTTCCCTTAGCTTCAACATATATAGTGACTATGCTGTTTGACCCCTACCTATCCAGGACACCTATAGAATAACCTCCACAAATACCCCCTCGATAACCTAGGTAAGGCAACTAAGGTCACCTAGATATAATCAATGCTCAAGCAAACAGTCACAGGAAAGATTGACCGTATGGGCAGGGTAACAAATCCTGAATCCTGAAAGCACAACTAGTACCCCAGGGATGCACTAGGAAATACCTCAAAGGCCCCTAGATACAAATACAATTCTTGAAATATCTCTGGTGCTAATCAATCACAATTAGGGATCCTCCCAATCATAATTGCTCACACTGCCTTGTTCTTAACTCCCTTGTAAGAGAAGGATCTTGAGAAACAATAATTATATAAAGGATTTCACACTCTCACCTGGATAGACACCTAATTGTTTGGTTTAGTGGTCTTGGATAATTAACTCACAATGAACTATTCCAAGACCCTAAATCCTAGTCTTGTTGGTGCACCCTAGAAAAGAAAAGAGTGTAATTCATTTTATTATGCGTTGACTTTAATTGGATTTATTACTCAAAGGGTAAATGGTCGTGCAACTAATGATGTTATAACACAACAAGAAGTAAAATGCACACCTAACAATCAATGTAGATGCACTATGTTGAATGAAAAATAGGGTATGCTACTATGTGAAGTGAAATTTTTTTCCTTCAAATGTATATGCAATCATTCCTATATAAAAATCTGACTAATATTCACCAAGCAAACCTAATGCAAGTACCATGCTAATGCAAAATGAAAAGAATGCATAACTATGGAAAAAGCAGAATGTTTTTGTATTTTTGAATTAAATGAGATAAAAAGAAAAAATGACTCTACCACCCTCAGACTCTGCAACCGCTCACAGATAGTAGCCAAGCAAAGTGCTAAGGTAAAAGAGACCTAATGCACTAATCTCAAAACAAAAAATAGAAAATGAAATGACAAGAACATTTTCAAAAATCAAATAAAAAAGAGTCTCTGGTCAGAAACAGAGGGGATATATAGACTCCAAAAGCATCAAAGAAGACTCAGAAATCACCCAAGCTCACCCAGCAACACTTAATCATCCCCCCACAAAAAAAATTAGGGCATACGGGACTGTTCTCAGTAAACTTGTGTACATACGCAACTATTCTAGGAAAACCCGCGTGTACACGTGACTATGAAAGAAAAACCCACGTACAAGAAGAAAAAGAGAGAAAAAATTTACTCCTACAGGACATTACTGGGAAATCATGCCCCCAGACCTAACATAGAAACAGATAAATCAGATAAATACAAGCACATTGAATGCCGAAGACCCCCAAAGAAAAACAACTAGGAACCTCCCCAGTGGAGTCGCCAATTCTGTTACGGAGAAAACTTCCTATGGCTTGGGGTGTACCACAACAGACATAGAAACCGTAGAAATCAATCCCTTCCCAATATGAAAGAGAAATAAAACATCTAACACTAAAGGATCTTGAAACATACCTTATTCCGGATGGTTGAAGTAGATCCCTGTTGAGCTTTTTCCAATCCCTCTTGCTTTAGTAGTTTACCCTCAACAACAGTAAACAAAGAAAGCATGCTATATAATATAGTGTTAGGCCCACTCTAGCATATATAATCAATAATACATAAGCAATTAAATGCATCCATGGATTCAATATTGATTTAAATGCACATTATTGGACAGGAAAAGATATTTCTATTAATCAAATCAGAGATTACATAAGTGACAACCTCTGTCGGCACGTCTGTGAACTGGAGAATCTGAGTCCTCCACCTGGGCCTCAACCACCTCAATCCTCCATCTCTCTATAGCAATCTCACAAACAAAGGAAATATTGGGAATAACACAAAGTGCTCAAGGGACAAAGGGATGCAGACTCAAGTACAAGCAAGCTATGACAGTAATCAACTATAGTTTTATTGTTCTTCAATTCCTCTTCTTCAATGTATCCAAGGGGTTCCTTATATAGAGCTTCAATGGGGTAATGGAAGGTCAGATCCTAACGATTTCAAGTGATATGGAAGGCCAAGAAACAAATGACTCGGATCCACATCAAGGAAAACTCCAAAAATATTTGGACTTTTGCACACATCCTGATGTACATGGTTTTAAGGGTAATATCCATGTATATACGTGAGAAAGGGATTAAAAGTTGCATACAACAAATAATAGGTGTTTTCAGGGATGATCTTGGAAACATCAAAGGTACAATAATGGTCCATGGGGTCCAAAGAGTCTGCAAAGGGATAGGGAAGGCCATAAAAGTGTGATCAAGCATGTGTGGTAAAATTAGTTGTAACAATACCTATAAAATTCTAAACAAATCTCTTTGTTCTTCACCAATTCTCTTATGAAATGATACCTTATGTCGACATGTTTGTTTCTTTGTTAGTGCAATGGATGAACTATTGTCACAATAGTTAGTTGTTGTTTCTTACTGGTTCCGTGACAGGTCTCTTAACATTCTCCATGACTATTCTAAAATCTTTTATGACAAAATCACTAGTACATATTAAATCATCTACATACAAGAAGAAAATCAACATGTTACCTTTCTCATTGACTTTGGTGTACAACATCGGTTCACTTTCACTTCTGTGAAATCCATTCTAGGTGAGATAAGAATCAATGCAGCTGTACCAAGATCTAAAAGCTTGCTTCAAACCATAGAGTGCCTTTTTCAGCCTGTATAATTTGTGCTCTTGTCCTGGAATTTCATATCCTTGTGGTTGTTCCACATACACTTCCTCCTTTACATAGCTACTCAAAAATGCTAATTTAACATCCATTTGTTTTATGTAGCAACGGAAAAAAATGTTCTGACTGTATCCATGTGTACGACAGGTGCAAAAGATTTATTTAAGTCTTTGATATGATGTTGTGTGAATCCTCTTGAGACCATTATTTCCTTCTACTTATGCACATTCCAATCAACATCTTGCTTGGTCTTGTAAATCCATATAATGCTAATTACATCCTTATCTTTTGGTACATCTACCAGCTCCCATGTTTGGTTCTTCTCAAAGCATTCTATTTCTTCATCCATGGCTTGTGCCCATACTTCTTCTTCGAAAACTTCCTCAAATTTTAGAGGATCACCTATTTCAGAAAATAATGCAAAAAGAAAGAAATAATTTGGTGTACCAGCTCCATATATCTCACGCAGACTTCTTGTCTTTATTGGATATGTCGATATCGAACTCGTAGAATTACTTGATGGAGTTCTATGACCTCTTGGTGTGGTTGTCTATGTAGCTTAACCTATGAATTGTGTCGAAGTTCCTTGTGATGAAACATGCAGCAATGTCCTGGGAGTCGGTAGTTTTGTGACGTTTTGGCTTACATGTGGTGTTTGATCCACTTCCTCCATCATGTAAACATGCTCTACAATCGATACAATCTTGAAATTCTTTTCAACGGTTCCATCCCCTGATCCATTCTCAACAAATTGAACATCACAGCTGATAATTACTTTCCTTGCGATAGGGTCATACAACTTATATGGTTTTGTGTCTTTCGAGTAACCAACAAAAATACATTTTTGTCCCTTATTGTATGATTTCCTTCTCAGCTCATTTGGAACAAGAGAATATGCGACACAACCAAAAAATTTAAAATGAGAAACACTATGATTCATACATGCCCATGTTTCTTAAGGGACTTTTTGCTTCACTCTCTTTGTCAGACACTAGTTCATAACATATATAGCAGTTGGGACTTCTTCAACCCAATATTCATTTGAAAAATGCATGGATTCCATCTCAATAATGGTTTTTTTCTTTCTTTTTGTGACACCATTTTGTTGAGGTGTATACCATGCAGTGAAATGCTTGTGTATGCCATGGGTCTTGCAAAACATTTGGAAGTTATTTGAGACATATTCATCGCCTTTTCTCATCCTTAATATTTTGATGTTGTGTCCACTTTGCTTCTCCATGAGTTCCTTGAAATGTTTCAAACATCTAAATGCATCATATTTATGTTTTAGAAAATATACCCATGTTTTTCTTGTGAAATCATCAATAAAAGTAAGAAAATAATTGCATCCTCCTATGGATGGTGTTTGCATTGGCCCACAAATATCAGATTGTGCAATTTCAAGTGGTGTGTGTGCTGTGTATTACTTTTTGACCATAAATTTCTCTCTTTTTTGCTTGCCAAAAATGGAACCTTCAAAAACTATATCTGGTTTGTCAATTAATGGAAATCCTTTCACCATATTCTTCATGTGCAGTAGCCTCATCCCACCGAAATTTAGATGTCCAAATATGAAATACCACATCTAGGACTCATCCTGAACCTTGGATTCAAATGTTTCTTGAATTTCAGCACTATCCTTTTCTTCCTTGTCACAATCCTTGTCTGCTTCTTTGTTGTTTTCCTTGAATGCATCTACTGAATTTTTCTTTCCTTTCATGCCTAGAATTATACTCAAAGGAAAAAAACAATTCCTTGTCATTCATACTTTTGCTATCAGTTGGTTGCTTGGATGTAAGTCTTTAATCAAACAATGAGTGTACTCCATGTAAACTCTATAACCTTTTTTTATCAGCTATCCAATGCTCATCAAATTGTGTTTCGGACCTTCGAAATAATAAACATCAGGCATAGTCTTTTTCTCCGCTTGTTTGGTTAGAATACCAATAGTACCTTTTCCCAAAACAGTGCCTTGGATATTTTTTCCAAGTGTGATATCAATTTGAAATCATTTATCTAGTCTGGAAAAAAAAATTAAATTACGAGTCATATGATTGCTACAACCAAAATCTAAATACCATATGTCACATGGAATTTCTTGGAGAACATTGTATTCAATTGGGGATGCACATGCCAAAAACATTGTGTTGGTTGAAGTGGTTGTGTTGCTCGACTGGTTTTTACCTTTCTTTCCTTGGTCATAATGCTTCTTCTTGCATTCATATGCAAAGCACTACCCAAATTTCTTGCAATAATGACATTGTATTTTTTATTTATCAAACCTGTAACCACTTGGATGACTAGGGTTCTGATTTTTTCCTCTAGTAGCGACACTTGCAGGACTACTGCTACATGCTCCTTTGGAAAAAAATCTTTCTTTTCCCCTAAAATTAGATCTCCCCCTTCCTCTTCTACAACTTATAGATGACTGTGTTGAAAACGCACCATCTAATTATGTATTTGATCTATTGATTCTATTTTCACAATTGATGAGTGAGGCTTGTAACTCATCAATGGTGAACTGGGATAGGTCTTTGTTTTCTTCCAAGGTCATGACCAAGGATTCAAATTTTGGGGGAATAATTATAAGAAATTTTTCAACATTCCTTCTGTATTCTATATTTTATCCATGAGATTTAATTTTATTTATCATAACAATAACTCGGTATAAAATAATTCCACTGATTTTGTATCTTTCATTGACATAGATTCAAAATCTCTTCTAAGAATTTGCAATTTAGAAGTATTTACCTTGTCCAAGCTTTGATAGGCAGTTTCCAATGTATACCATGCCTCTTTAGTGGTATTTGTTGCTACTACTCTTGGGAGTATGCTTTCATGCATGTCTTGATGTATGTAAGACATAGCCTGTCCATCTTTCTTCTTATGTTCCCTCAAGGTGTCCTTTTTAGCTTGTTTGAGATTATTATAAGTTTCCTAATTTGTTGGCTTTGTATAGCCATTTTGGACTATCTCCCATACATATTGACCTCTAAACAAATCTTTCATTGTTAGAGACCGATATTCATATTTATTTCCCAAGAAAATTGTAGTTTGTAAACTTGACATTTGTACCAGAAGTGGAAGCCATTTTTATAAATTTTTTATTTTCCTTAGAAAATTACTTTTGTCCTTTTTAAGACATGTTTCTTTCCTAAACTTGCTCTGATGCCAGATATTGAGAATGGAGAGAGGGGGGGAAATGACATGGTCAAATTTAGTTATTGCACAGTAAGACTTTTTCTTTTCTTTACTTTTGGAGGTGAGATACACTACCTTTGGGAAACCCCACTTTTTTCATTAATGGGTTAAATTCAACTGAAATACTTGCTACAATATTTTACAGTGAAAACGTTCTACTGCAACAGACAAGTTTTCTCACTTTACTACAATAGACTTCACTATGACAGGACTCAACTTTCACTTTACGTCAAAACATATTTTACGAAATTTTACCTTGACATACTTTTACCTCAACAGACACCCACTTGACTTCAGTAGTATTTTATCATGACACACCTTTAGCTGCGACCAACTCCCACTTCGACAAGATCACATTTAACCAAACTTTATAAAAGGATATTTCTTTGTCTATAAACTTATAATATAAAAAACACTTTTCACCACTCTATAAATTGGGATAAACCTCGACACAACTTTATTATGACATGTGCACACTATCTTATAACCAAAATATTAAATAAGACTTGTGTCAAGCATTCTTATTTCAAAACTTAAACATTTACACGGTGAAATATTTGTGGACTCTTATGTATTTTACAAATGATAAATGCAAACAACATTCACAGAATTAATTTTGGAGAAGATGTGCAACATAAATAAGACATGCATTCAACCATAAAACTATAGGTTTATATATTATTATGACATAACAAGAGAACTACAGTCTCATTTACAAACTTGAAAATTTACTTGGATGTTTCACCTTTTACAGATCTTGGGTTCTCAAGACATTCCAAAACACAAGCTTGAGCTCACGAACTCTTCTTAGTGTTTTTCTTCTTCTCCTTTCTCTCTTACTCCATTCTTCTCTAGATTACTCTTCTCCTTTCTTTCTCTCTCTCTCTCCCTCTCTCTCTCTCTATACCTCTCTCTCTATGTTTTTTATTTTTATTTTTGTACATATACAAATACTAAATTTTTCTTATCTTTGAAGCTACCAACTAACATTAAAGAATGTAATTAATTTGTACCAAAATAATTGACTTCAGAAATACAATTTGACTGCTTAAATATGGTGAGACATGAACTCCACAACTTAAAAGACTGACAGACAAAAAATATACCTCTACAAAATCTGATCGAGTCGGCTAATATGTGATTCATATATTCTTGTAATTAATAATTCCAACAATATTTTTAACCAATCCCAAGGATATGCATCATTCTTCCCACCGATAGGTAAATAAGTTCTTCCTAACATACACAACAACTATTCTTCTTGTGAGTTTTTCGATTCTTCTAAGTAGTCTCCTTTGAGATGAATCTTAAGAGAAGTCAAGTCAGGATAAATTATAAAGTGTTGGTGTATGCTATGCCTGTAGAATATTTCTTCCATTGAGGATATGGCCAATGTAAAATCCCACCCACATTCACTATTTTTCTAGAGACCTTTTTTAGATCCACGCCATTAATCCAGAATGAGTCTAGATTGATAGGTGAATGTTTTTCATTGAGTCTGTAATTAGCACCACTTGTCGTAAATGGCATAAAAGAAGAAGATTCCTTCTATTCCTTCTAATACCCATTTACAAAATATAGGTCATTCTTAATAATATATTTCTGGTTTCAATTGAGAGGAAACTTTGAAGCCTCTACTAATAGTGATGCATTATTCCTTTATCTCATTAAAACACGTGTAAGATGATGGATCATATGGCTCTATGATGGTAGTGCTAAGAGGGTAAAATATGGTGAGGCGGTAAATAGAAGAGGGTCTTATCCACTTATGATTCACTCCAAAGAGGAGGAGAGTAATGCCAAATTGTCTTCATAGAAAGTTGGTGAGAATACCATGAACCAACCAGACATGTGAAGTAGTGAAGTAATGGCCAACTAATATACGCAAACAAGCCACATGGAATTTTTCTATTCGATAAATAGACAAGGAATCAATGACAATGTTTTGGGACCTGTGAAATTTTTGAACCGTTGATCTACATAAAAATGAGAGCAATTGAGAAGGGAAATTATGCAGTGGAATTAACAAGAAAAATGTATGCTGAACATTTAAAATCATGCTGTGAATTTCAAATGAAAAGGATAAGTCTTGATCAGTAAATCAAAACATTAATATCTATAAATTAATTAATAATACAATGGTGTTACAATAAGTAGAATTCGAATCATGTGGATAAGATTTGAATCTACCAACTAAACCTGACTGATTAGCTAACTTGGCATGTCTAATCACTACATGGAACTTACAAGTCTAACTCCGGATGTCTAAATCAATCTTCAATCAATTAACTGATGTAGTGAGTGGGAAAAAGGAGATGCTCTTCCTCAAATCATGCAAAACTAGATCTAGGCTAACTAAGAGTGATCTAATTGATTGTAACTAGAGGTTGACTCAGCATAATTGCTTACCAACAATGAACAATTGATGGAGGCTGCTAGTGGCACTCAAAGTGGGATCCTATACTGTAGGGATTAACATCGGTGGCACCAATGGCACCAATGGTACCAATGGAACCAATGGTACTAGTGGAACCAATATTCATGGTGGCACCAAAACTCCAGTAAGGTGATAAATGAACTCCTGAGTTAGGAAATAATGACAAATAAACTATATTGGGCAAAGGAGGATTATTCATCTTAACAACCCCCCTTAATACTAATTGTAGACAACTTGGGCCCTAACAACTAGGCCAAAAGTCACCCATACAATCTAAATGACAAAAAATAAACTACTTAAGAAACTAAGGAAAATAGGAAAAACCTCATGGGAAAAAACCCCTTTCAAAATAAACAGGAATTAGAAACTTTTGTTGCAATATGCAACTATATGGAGAAGCCATGCAGAATCGTGGTTCTTCTATGCATCATCATCTTGGGACTATGCCCGTGAACCTCTCCAAACTAAATGATTATGTCTGGAGGAATTTTCCTCTTTGGAAGAAGAGGAATATGATCAACTGAATTAGGAATATAGACAGCTGGAAGATGAAAACTTGACAGCTTCAAGATGAAAACTTGACCCAAGTAGAGCAACTGAGATCAACTAATGAGAGAGAAAAAGTTATTGAGAATTCAAACCATGTGGGGTAAAACCAAGAAAATTATATGTTGTAGCCTTGAACATTGAACAATGTGAGGTAAAATCAGCTCCAAGTGTTAGGAGCAAGTGTCCAGGAAAATGCATGATGCCTCCATCTTTACTAGTACTATGAGGATATTACCATGTGCTCAAGTAGAAAGGTAGAGAAGTCCTAGGACCATGGAAATAAAATGCTTGATCTCCATAATCTGATATAGCTTCTAATATGGCCAATGATTCACAAAATATAATATCATCAAAATCATGAGAGAAAACTAACATATAATCACCAGAAACAATTTTGAAAGATATTTGATGTACTTCATTATTCACACCAAAATTGATGAGACCATATACAAGCGTGAATGTTGGCTCTTGAAACTTAAATTTTGAACCAAATAAGGTCATATCAGATCCAAATAGTTCATATCATATCCAATAGTGTGGAACAAAGGTTTCAAGTGCTCCATAGAGATGGTAGATGCACAATTTTCTCCTTCTTCAACAAAACTCCGAGTATTGGTTCAAGTAATCATGTAGGAATTTTTTGGAAGCTCTAGATCAATGAGAGTGAATGGATCAATCCTAAAATATGAATTTTTTACAAAACATCCAAAGTATTACTTTTCTGCTGTGGAAATTGAATCCAGTGATAGAACAATTACACTCACAACAATTATCAATTGTACATGCAAAATCACTCACAAAAGAGACTGAATATGGAGCTGAACACTAAACTGTATTGAATCAGTGTACAATAGCCAACCCTGTAATAACATAGGCTGCTGCATTAAATAATTACATAATGGATTCGAATGCATGAGGAGGCAATTCAAATCTAGTCAAAATCAGGCTTACTAAAATTAAGCAAATCCCCCATAGGTGCATAAAGTAGTTTCCAAATCAGCTAAGGAGCTCACGAATTGGAAAAAGCACTTAGGCAAGCTAAAAGGTGATGGAAGGACAACTCATACATTCTTTTCATAGGAGAAAAGAGTGGAGGATGTGGAGGACAAAAAACTAGTTAACCTCACCTAGTCAAACTTTCCCAATTGCCTTAAAACACTGAAAAAGCAGGCAATAAAGCAGAAAAAGCAGAAGGGCACCTATGAGGCCAGGAATAAAGTAGATTTGATTCCTTGAGGTTTCCCAAGTGCTCCATGAGTCAAAATAGGCAAGTTTGACCACTATGGATAGGTAGATGACAAGTTGCATAAGGTGGAATCATGAAACTAGGAAAATAAGACAAAAATGCTTAATTTAATGTCTAAGGTAGCTAACTATGGGTTGATTATTCTAACATCTGCACACCAGTAGCAACATTAGAGAGAAAGAAATCAAATTCCTCTTCATTTTCTGAAGCAATCACTGTCAAACATTGCATAGAATTTAAAATAGAAAAATCACTGGAGAATGTTTGAGTAGAATGGAAGGATATTTTTTCTTCAATAAAAGAGATTCGAATGTATTATTTTGGATCAACTATATGAGAATATGAGATATCAAAGATCTTATAAAAATCCAGAGTAACAGGTGAAGGAGTCGCTCCAAGGAGACTTTCTTCAATTCGAATTGGCTGTGTTGAATATTTTTCTTTTTCATCTTAAATAGCTTCGTCAAAGAGAATAGAGGATAATAATTTTGAATAAATAACTCTTGTTGTGTTGGGTGTGCTCTCCAAATTGCTAGAGTGATCCTCATTGTGCTTTACGAAGGTTCTATCCAATTCTATCCAGAGATCCTTTGGGTATAAGCATAATCAATAAGGTAGCGCAAGCTTGGAGAAAAGGGCAGACATATCATTCCAAAACCTCTATCACCGTCGTTTGTCCATTCATTCTCATATTCATAATACTCTTTACTGAGTCCACTAGATACCTCATAGAGACCTTGTCTCTTTAGAGATGAAATCATCTTCAATTTTCTTTCTAAATATCTTGTTAATGGAGTAAGAAGAGGAACTGATAATCTCGAATCCATACTAAAGTTGTACCTGCAAAATATCACTGCAAAACAAACCAATTCACAATCATATGGCAGTTCAATCCTTTCCACCAAGAAATTTACACTTTCAGAGTCTGTCACACCTAGATAGACTTCTCTGGACAAAATCCAGACGGAGTAATGCCATGATTCCATAATTTATGTGGAAACTTAGCTGCTTCTGATGTACAATGGAGATCGGATAAGACTTGTTGCTATTCTGAATGAAGCTATGATACCACATTAAATTATTGAACCATTGATCTACAGGAAAATGAGAGAAGTAGAAAAGGGAAAGTATGCAATTGCATTAACAAGGACAATGTACACTGAACAATAAAACTCCTGCCACAATTTTCAGATAAAATGGACAAGTATTGATCAGTTAATCACAACATTAATCTATGTTCATTAATCAGTAATACAATGGTGTTACAATAAGTAGAATTCGAATCATGTGGATAAGATTCGAATCTACCAACTAAACCTGACTTATTAGCTAACTCAGTATGTATAATCATTGCATGGAACTCACTAGTCTAACTACGGATGTCTAAATAAAACTCCAATCAGTTAACTGATGGGGTAGGTGGGAAAAAGATGCCACTCTCCCTTAAATCATACAAAATTGATGCTAGGATAACTGAGAGTTATCTAACTGAATGTAACTAGAGGTTGACTCAGCATAACTGCTTACCAACCATGACCAACTGATGGAGGTTGCTGGTGGAACTTAAAGTGGGCTCTTATACTGTAGGGATTGGCATTGGTTGCACTAATGGTACCAATATCCATGCTGGCACCAAAACTCCATTAAGGTGATAAATGACCTCCTAAGTCAGGAAATAATGACAAATAAACTATATTAGACAAAGGATGATTATTAATCATAACAGGACCAATTCCCATAAAAAAAATCCTTTAACATAAATATTTTATATTTTTGTAAATATTATGATAGGTTTTTCCATCTTCACAATAAATAAATAAATTAATAAAATTAAAATTAAAATTACTAATCATTCAAAAATAATCAATAATGTTTATCTTAGCATTTAGAAACATTCATTATATACTTGCACTTTATTTAGTTTGAGGGTTTATAAATAGAAAAATAAATCCCTCTTCAAAGTTGCTTCATGTCATTCCATGTAAATTTAAAAGGGCATGTTAAAACTATTTTCTCTTCTTAAACTCCATCTTTCATCTAAAATATTTCATTATAAAATTACTAAAATATCTCATGGACTTGAGTTTACTATGCCCAAGCTTACCACTAGTTGATATCTAAAATTAGAGTAATATGAAATTCCACTAATTGTAATTGTTAGTTATCCTTCATGACGCAACTCAATAAATCCTTATTATTTATTTAAAAATCGAAATGTATTATTTAGTTATGTTTTCTTGTGGGGAAACAATCTACATACCACATCTTGATGCTCTCCATCTTGTAGTCCTTCTACAAACAAATAAAATCTCTGTAAATGATCATCTACCAGAATTCCTTCACTTGGTTCAAACTTAGGTAACATCTTGTCAAAAGCCTGAGGCAAATCATGCAAGGGAGGTGTCAAGTTTAAAGGTGACATAGCCCTCCAAGCAGGTTGTGGAGGTGGTTGGTTTGCATTTACATTAGCCATGATTCTGAGTGGAGTATGAGGTTGTGACTAAACAGGGGTCTGGAAAGGTGAACAGTAAGGTGAATCCGGATCCAATTGATTTAAAGGTTGGTCAACTTCTTGTAAGTCTTCCTCTACTATTTCTTCAAGATATTCTACCAACACTGAGTCTTCTAATTGAGGGCGATCTTTCTTCTGATACTCTCTTCCAGATAGGACAGAAATAATAGGTAATCCTCCAATCTTTTTTGCATATGCCCTGGTAATTCTTCTGAAATCATCAACCACTTCATTATCGACAGGATACATATACCCTTTCTCTTTATCTTCAGGAGTGGGTTTGTGAAGAAAAATACTTTCAAAACTGTCATCGGTGGAGTGATTTCAAGGAAGCAGGCTTCCTCGACCAGCCATGCACTGGTGGCCCTCCTTCTAGTGCCAAAAACTGTTGAGGCCTAGAAAATCGTAGGTAACAACAGTTAGGGATTCTCCCCAATAAACATTCCCAATTAGCCCGTTACTGTTTGGTATGGGGAATCCGTCCAGTTTATGGTCCGGCTACCTCAGGTCAAGTACAATTAAAATGTTTTACCGGTTACAGCCCAGTCCACTGTGTATATTTTAGTTTTTTGATGTTTAAGGTATGATGTGCAAGTGCCTAACTAAAATGCAGATGATAGAGATAACGAGGAGGGTCACAATGTGATGTGCAGGTTCTTACCTCTCATCTTACCTCTCTCGCATCTAAATAAAAAATAGCAAGAAACTAACTATAACTAACTAACCTATCCCTAGGGAGCAAAACTATCATTAATGGTGAGTAATGTACCATAGCGCATGCATAAAGAAAATCACAGATAGATTCTAATGTTTTAGAACACATGAACATCAATAGAAATATAAACAACAAGATAGCTTATTGTTAATTAAAACCTTCATTACTCAATGTGGAAATTTCACTGAATAAACCAGAGTACATTCGTAACATGAAAATAAATTCAATGAGTTAGAACGATCTCACAGTTAATGGAAATAAGCTGAAAACAAAATAGTTCACATTCAACTGGTGCATAGCAAACATTTGAAACATTCCACAAAACTTTCTCTAGTAGTAACATGTGAATCTTTATTGTAAAAGGAGATAGTTCTTCTTACAATACTCTCTCAAAATAATCTGCAAAAAAAAGGGTCCTCTGGCATCTAAAAATCTCCTATATTTATACAAAAAAAAAAACTTTTGGGCTGCCCCTCAATGTATTTTGAGCTTCCCCAGCCTTTCATTTTCCAAAATTTTGTCTCATAGCATGTGCACATAATTAATACAATATATTACATTTTAAATCAAAATTTTCAAAACACTTTATGAAGAAGGGCCAGCTTGGTCATTGATGTACTTATTCCATGCATGACCATCTACTGCTATGCCTTCAAATCCGGAAGGCTCAAGAAATCGAATATTAATCTCATATTTAGCAGCCTGGTTTTTTACCCCCTCTATCCTGGCAGGACTCAGGCACAACTGATCTTCTAGTAGATGTATGCTTACTCCTGCATGTGCCACTACATTCTTCAAGATCCATTCATCAAGGTCCTTGACCTGTTGGATTTCTTGCTCATCTTCTTGATATCTATTCTGTAGATGTTCTAGAAACAATTCATGCTCTGGTAGCACATCTAATCTCTTTTCTGCAGAAGTTTGGCATCGCTTGTATGTGAAAAGCACTCTCCTGCAATATTCAGCACATGCTCCCTTTGTCTTCTTCACGGTTTTCTTGAACTCTTCTGCTACATTAATCGTAAATTCCAGTAAATCATACTCCTCTTTTAAAATCTATTGATCCTTTACTAGTAACTCTACAGGAGATTCCTTATTTGTTTCTATCCAGACCATTCTTCCTGTTAGAATCTCCAAAATATCCTGAGATCTATCCAAAAAGTATGAAGTAGTGTCTATAATTTCCTCTAGTCTGGCATCCATTTGCAAAAGTTTACACCTTTCGTCTTCTATGAGTATCTGTAGTTGGTGAATCTTTTTTCTTTCAATTAGAACGTGTTCCTTCAAAGGATGGATGTCTATTTCCTTTTCCAAAGCATCCTTAAGTGATGTGTTCAATGAAGTGTTTTGCTCTTCTAAGGTTGCCACCTGCATTTGATACTGCTTTTCTTTTTCCTCTGTGGTAGCCTTTTCCATTTCTAACTCAACAACCTTGCTTTGTAACCTGTTCTTCTCTACACTTAAATTCTCATACAATACCTAAAGATCATCCCTTTCATCTTTCAACGTTTGATGTTCTACTGTAGCTTTTGTAATTCTGCTAAACTATCCTAAGCATTCTTTTCTATTTTATCTGCAGATATTTCTAAGGCATTCTTATCTGCTTGCAGAGTTTGGAATTCCGTCCTTGAAGTCTTAATTTCACTCATCATGTCTTCATACTTCCTTTTTAGCTTTTGACTCTCATCTCTTTCCTTCTTTAGAGTTTCTTTCAATTTAGCTGCATTCTTTCGTGACTGCTCTAGGTCAGTCACAAGCCTGTCCATGTTGTCCTCAGTCGCTAAATTTAATGGTACCCCAGCTCTGGCTATCAATCGTGGATCTTTATGTGTCCCATGTACTAATGTTTTATCAGTTACCATTTTCCTTGACTATTCTCCAGTCTCGACCTTCTTCTCAGTTCTTTTTACAATTCTTTTCTCTTCTTTATCGTAAAAAATGGTACTGAAATCGGGAACCTCCTCCCCTTTTGTAGGCATGAAAGGGATCAAATTTATCTCAGAAAATGAAGCTTGTCCTAATATGCTTCCAGAAGATGCAGCAAGTTCCGAGGGATCCAGATTAGATTGTCCTTGGTCCTAATCTATTTGATCTTGCACTCCTTGTGTATCAACTTGCTCTATAGTCTGATGATCCTTTTGAGATCCTGTTAGTCTCAAACCTTCACTTTGTTCTTTCTTTTTCTTGATTTCAGCTTCCTTTTTCTTTCTTTCTTCCTCTTCCAGCCTTACTACTTCCTCTGCAACTCGCTTCTTTTCTCCTTCTTCATTCTTCAACCAACTTTTCGCTTCCTGTGCTAGCCTTATAGCATCTTCTTCTCTCTTTTTTTCCTCTTCCTCTTCCAATTTCTTGGCCTTTTCCAAAGTTTTTCCCTTTCCTCCCATAGTATTTATTTTATGTTTGAACGTCTTCTTAAGGGCAGTTATGTTCTTCGCACTTCTGAATATCGCCTCATCCTTGTCCCAAAAAATAGTATATTCAAAATTAATTCCTGCTTCCTTGCAGTAGTTCGCTACTTTATTGCAGGATTCATACCTGTGAAAATTCAATTACGCCAAAATGAAAATACTCCAACTCCTTAACAAATTTTGCTTCCTGCTTTACTCTTGAAAACTTGTAGCTACCCAGCAGGAAAGGTACTGCAGGATATGTTGGCTTTTTATGCTCAAACAGAAAATTGCCTACACCATCAATATACACCTGCCTAACCACCTCCTTATGGAGTACATAATCTGTGGCACACTTTGGTAGTAGGGAAGAAGCTTTGGAACCATCGTACATTCTTACATACAACCCATATTCTATCAAATAGTAATCTCCAACCTCCTTGATGACTTTGAATGCCTCTTCAGAAATGCAATTGCATTCAGTCAAGAAAATGAGGGTATACAAGGGCATGATGAAGTGCTCACAAATTTCCCTATAATATCTATGATACTTATGGGGCCATAACAATTTGTAGGCTATGTACACTAGGGTTCTATCCTTCTCCCAGTTACATCTCAAATAAGGAAAATATTGAGTGCATAGTATGCAGTCAATCAAGATAGAGCTCATATAAAACTATGATCTCTGTTGTGATACCCCTCCTAAGGCTGTTGATATGCATGCAGAGAGGCTATTTGACACAATATTTGCCTAGTTAAAGATGGAGTCCATGGGTAGCTACAAATTAAATAACTGGTATCCATCCTATCTTGAATCTCTTCCCATGGGCTCTGCCAAAGATCCTATTGAGAATTAATGCAATGAACCTATAGGGAGCTTGGAGAGTAGAGGTGTCATAGTCTCCAAAATGTCTAGTTTAGAAATTTTTCCCGAGTATCATCATTCTTTTCACTGTCTCCACCAGATCCATAGCTATCTCCTTTAACTAGCTTTCTGTCAAGTAAACCTGGGGTGAGGGTAGTAGAGACATATGCAGGGCTATATGCAGCATAGCCTTGGTTGGCAGTGTTGTCCAAAATCATTGTTGTTACATATGCCCTTGGCAGAATCCATCCAATCACTTCTGAATAAGGAAATAACTCAGGTCTCGTGACTACTTTCATTAGGGATGATTTCTCAATGTTGGCATATATAGTCAGCTCCTCAAAACCAGCATCAGGTACGTTTTGGTTGGCAATCTTTCTATAGAGCTCTCCCCACTTGTAGCCTAGTTCAACCCCAGTGGAGGCTTTGGTGTCTTCGTAAATATACTCTACTTTGGTGATGATCTCCACTTCAGGTTCTCCTTCAACCATAGGATATTTCTTCTTTTGTCTCTTTGACATGTTTTCGTTATAACAGTCACCCTATCACAGTCAAAACATGTTCTTAGATCAACTGAGCTATTAGCAAGTGTTCTAAACAATAAACATGAAAATATATCAATTTATTTACCTCCTCAATATGCATGCTGAAAGATAAGTTAAATACGGTATTCAATGAATGAAAGAATCAAGGAGAAAGAAAATTCCTATAGGCTACTTCTTAAAATGCCTATGCCTCACTGTCTGCAAAACCCCACTTCATCGAAAAAAAAACTTCCATCTCAACTCGGGCTATAACAAACTAATCCTCAGTCAAATATAGGAATGGATCGGATTAATCCTACCGCCCATTTTCAACACCAAAATTAAAAATACCAAGCCTTACACAATGCTCTTCCTCAACAAAAACTCAAAACCGACCATGGAAAAATCCCCCGCAGTTCCACGAATAAGGTAAATGCATAAGAAACGGTTTAAAACCCTCAGCCGACCGTGGAAAAACCAAGAAAAGGGTGTTGTAGACAGGGAAACACTTGTCTACAACCCCTCCCTAACCCCCCGCACTGGAGCAAGTACATCCATAACGACAAAAGATATCACATAGACATCCCGGAATCTCTGTTTCCACTAAAGAAAATGTAAGCAACTTAAAACCTTTCACCCTCCCAAGTAAAATCAATCATAAAAAACCATAAGGGAAAGAAAATCCTTTTATACGGGCCAAAACCTAACCGATGGAAAAACATAACCAATGACAAGCCTCACGGTTCCAAAATAAACCAATAAAACCAAAAATAGCAAAGTCGTGGTTCACCTACCTGGAAAATAGCAGTGTAGTCAATGGGATGGACAACTTCCATGGAAACGAAGCAAACGAATCAAGTTCGGACTGCTGGGTGCACGTGAATCGGTGCAGTCGACACGGACTGGTGCAAACGACAAGTTAAAATGGATAAAACAATAAAAAATATGACCCTCATATATATAACACTCGGCGGTCAAAAATCATTGGCGGTCAAAACCCTAATCGACATTCAAAAACTTATCAGCAATCAAAACCTATAAAAATCAGAAGGATAGTTCGGAGGACAGTTATAACGGTGGGTGAAAGACAAACTATAGACCCACAATAACTTTAAAATTATCGGTCATCGACACCACTAGACTCTAAGTGCGGAACCTCTAGACAGATTCTCCTCCGCAACATCGGCAGTGTAAAGCACTATCATCACGACTTTATTCATTCTAATGGGTGTTGGCAATTAGAGATCCTACACTCTAAGAATCGGTGAGGAAAAGCACTAAAATTTTGGATCCTCTCAACACTAGGTTCCTGCAACGTCGGCGACGTACAAGACTAGGACTCTGGCTCATTGTTGCCAAACCTCCCGACAACGATAAAAAGTAATCGAAAATCAAGACCACTAACTGTTAATCTTAGCAAAACGACAACAAGGAGAAAAGAAAAAGGTTCAATGTATCTGCGAGGGAGTCTAAAGTACTTCCGACAGGGTAGACAGTTCAGCTTCAGCAACGTCGAAAAGACTGTCTACTATGATTTCGATATCAGAAGCATAGTCAACTAATCTTTCGATACAGAAAAATGAAAAGATCAAGTTTTTTGAGGAAAAAACTGAACTCTGGGGTAACTTCAGTGAAAACAAAATACTCCTAGGCTAGTCTTAATAAAATCAAATTAAAAGGAGGGCCCTAAAATTGAAAATTTTGGGAAAAATTGTTGCAGCTGCAACAACATCTTACGCTACTAGCTTAGTCATAGTTGCACACGTACATTTTCATTTGTAAGAGAAAAAATAAATCATGCATTTTTCGTCTTCATTATTAGTTTTGAAAAGAAAAAGAGAAGTAAAAGCTTTCCATGTTTGAGTCTCTTTTCGTATTTTCCATCTTGTTTCTATTTACAAGTAAAAAACATCACTAGTTTCACTACAATTACCTATTGAGTAATTACAACCCTTTAAAAAGAATGTTTAATTCTAAAATATGTTAGTAACATTTATTTTTTCTAGGGATGAAACCTACTAGTCTAGGCTAATGATTCGGATTAGGATTTAGATGTAAACTATTTGAAGCAATTAAACTCAAACGTAGTGTCCAATTTTTAGGAAATACAAGTTTGTAAAAGGAGAACTGGAAAGCTCCTCTCACACAGGAGTAAAGCATGAGTTCATGCGAGGTTGAGTAGAGGAGATATCCCTCCAATACTCAATCAAGCATACACCATATTCAATGAACATACGAGGATTCACTAAGTACCTCCTTTTGGCCCCATGTGGTACCGGTACTATTTGAATTTCCAGCTTAGCTACCCTACCCATGCATACTGACTGGACTAATGACGTTTGGTATACTTACCATCTTAACCTTAGGGATATTACACAGGTGATGGTGGAAGGTTATTTCCATTGTACCTAGTACATACGTGGGAGGAAACCCCTTATATCTCTTTGGAAAACTGATTGGTGATTCAAGATCTTTCCCCAAAGAGATTGTATTATGGACCCTAGCTAATTGTTCTTCATCCTTCACTGGTTTGTCGTGGGCCTTGATAATATCATACTTTTCTTTGGAAGGAATATGTTATTTGTTTTTTTGGATTGGATGCTTTAGGATATTTCTAGTGGTTTGGTCTTTTTGTTGTTGGTTTTCAGCCAGTCGCATAGATTTCTTTCTTGTTGAGTTAGAAACTATGGCTAGTATTCCTATGGACACTAAGGGACCCCTGTGCAAGGGGATTATTGTTCTTTTATGTTTGTTGGGAATGTTGGTGTTTCATTGATGACCACTTTGAATCTTCCTAGATTCACCCTTTGGTTTTCAGTTTTGTTGTTTTCCACTCTGACTATCCTAAATTCTATTGATGCTTCTCAAGTAAGTACCTTATATCAAGGGAATAAAAACATTTTCCCCCTTCACTAGTAACGTCGTATCCTCCTCCATCTACCTCATGTGGTGAAAGTCTTGATACTAGTAACCTACAGCCTAAAAGAAATACCATGAGGAAGAATAGGAAGAATATGCGAAAGAAAAGGACCATCCACCCAGCCTCTGGAAGTCATGCTGGGGGAATCCACCCAACCTCTAGAATTCATCCTGATGGAATCCACCCAACCTCTAGAAGTCATGCTGGGGGCATCCACCTAGCCTCTGGAGATCATGTTAGGGACAAGCAGTCATCCAATGTAAGTCATGTTGACATCATTGAGAAACCCAAATGTATACGACGCAAGCCTAAGTTCCATTGTAAGCTTTGCAAGGGAGATCATCTTACTCACCCATGCCTTTCTATTTCAGAAGTACAGAAACTATGGTTTGAATCTCAAGGATCTTCTACCCCTGAACAACCTATGATTTCTGAACATCATAACCTATTCAAACTTTGCTTGATCAAGTTGTTGAAAAAATGCAATATTTGGTCCATCCCTCGCTTGCTTTGGAGGGTGACCAACATTAAGTGATTGAATCGATGCAATATTCACTAGTAGAAAATGAGGAAATAGCTACTAGGTGACTAAAACATATAGTCACCATAGGTTTTTCAAGTGATTTACTACTAAATATGAGCAATTTTGATTGACCCACCTATAAACGACTAAAATTAATGACTAATTTAGTCACCAGTTAACAAATATGACTAGATAATAAGTGACAGAGTTAAAAATGACTAACATAAATGACTAAATTAGCCACGACATAAAAAATGACTAGCTAGAAGAATATGAATTAGTCATTTATGTTAGTCATTTTTAATTGTGTCCTGGAAAATTACAAATTTGACAATGAAGTGTAAATCTTGTAAATTGTCTTCCTTCTATTAGTAATATTGGTGCCATACACCTTGATCTTCAGAGATCCAACAAAGTAATTACACCAATTTTCTCTTGACTATCTGTATCCCTGCTGCACCATTAAAGCAAACCTGGTTAAGCGTGTGCCAAAGGAAAATTAGGTTCCTATGTCAATTATGAATTAGGTACTAGAACCAGTACCATATTGATACCTAGCTAGAAGCATCGTAGCTAGTTGTTGATCCTTCGACAATGTAAGATTCCCTACAAGTCCCATACATCTGAAGTGTGTTTCTAACTTCAATATAACTATATTCATGATCTGCAACCATCAAACGTCTAGCTGCACCAGTCGACGTAGCTTCACCAAGATGAGTTCCTTTAACGCCATAGAAGTTGATCCAATATATAATAATTGAACTGGTGGAAGTACCAAGAACAATATTTTAACCAATCAAAGACACAATTATAATTAAACTAGGGTGCTGACCTAGAACCAGTCTCAAATCCATATGCAGTATAAATGTAGAGGCCGAACCGACCCCATCTCGAAGTTTCAGGTAAATATTTGGATTCCTCAAGCTCTTAATACAGTCCTCATGACCTCATAGAATATGATACATATAATGTAGCGATGATCTCTCACTACAACAAAACCCTATGGTTAGCGTCTCTTTTTGCTTCCTTTTTTGCATCTAGACCATTTTTTAATGTATTTTTCTTCATTTTTTGGACAAAATGGCATAATTTCACGGGTGGTGATATTTTAGGCATTTTTTGCGTCCTTTTTCTAAATATGGCGCAAATTATAGTGTAATTTGCATCGGGTTTTGCACCTTGTTATGCACCAGGTTTTGTGCCCAGTTTTGCACCTAGTTTGTACAAGGTATTGTTATGTTGTCTCTTTAGCATCCCAAATTATTTACATTTAAATTTTCCTTATCCTAGGTTGTCTAGGTGCAAAACTAGGTGAATTATATAGGGATGGTGCTAAAGTGTACACAAATGCTAATGCTAATGATGATGACGAGGAGGAGGATGGCAGTCATGATGACGATGATGATGATGATGTTTTGTCTTGATTAATATTTCTTATTTCAATGGTAATTATGAACACATGATGTTAATGCAAATGAATGTATTTAATTTTCTTGATTTTTTAGATGTTATTCATCACTAGTTTGTTATTTTAATATATCCAAAACAAATTAGTTGGGTCATTTAAAAAGCATCAAATAACCTAAAAAACTTATCCTTGATTAAAAAAATTAACAAACTCATTATATTTGAATTCACCTTCGTTACCCATCCAAATATCCTCAACACCTCTACTAAATCCTTTATTTCACTATAGCCAAAATTTAAAGACTTTCAACAAAACAAAATCATGAAATCAATTACAATTAAATTCTCCTTATGCTAGGTTGGCTAGGTACAAAATGAGGCACATTCTATTGCCATGGCGACAAAGCAAGTATAAATTGTGTCCACTTTAGCATCCCAATTCAATTACATTTATATTATCCTTATGTTAGGTTGTCTTTGTGAAAAACTACGAGCATTATATTGGGATGGTGCTAAACTAGACACAAATTTCGTCCACTTTAGCATACCAAATCAATTACATTTAAATTCTCCTCGTGCTAGGTTGTCTAGGTGCACAACTCGAAGAATTCTAGGTCCACTTTAGCACCAACTGTTTCTTGGTAAATTTAAAAATATTAACAAAAAAATGCATTCTTTGTTGATGGGATTAAAAATACCCAAAACCAATGAAGTTTAATGGTGCGGTCGAATTCCAACAATTATATATTTCATCTGAAAATAGGTTAAATCCTTATCTAGGTATATTCGAGGTCCTACATTGAATGCAAAAAGCATATAATAGTCATGAGGAGGTTCAAACCTTCCATTTTGTATCCACCTCTCACGATTGGACTCTAATCAGTTAACCCCCATATGGATTCCAACCTCTAAAATCAATAGATTGAATAGGTTATACTTGTTACTCGAGGTGTAAATGTGCCATTAGGTAAGGTGTCATCCTTAAGATCATATTTAGAGTTTTGTGGATCAACAAAAAGATAAATCCTTAGTCTCACTTAACTCACCTTTAGGTAAACCAATTCATCAACATCTCCAAACACCAAGGGCTCTTCCATACACTTTGTATTCAACATGGGGATATTGAATTATCAACCAAAAAAACCAACTCATGTCTATGGATGAAGTATCCATGCTAGCAAGAATGAAATTCACAACTACATTTTGTAGGAATGTATCCAAGTAGTCCTTTCTATCACCATCCTTCTCATTTTTAAGCCTTGAAAACAAATGATCACCCATTGACCCATGGTTATGTTTGAAGTAGATGATATTTTCCATGAACTAATCCTTACAATAAAAATCTTCTTCCAATAAAAATCAGTCAAGTATTTTGGCCACAACAGCATCTGCCACCCGCCTATTGCGTTAGGTAGGAGCCAAGGGGCTCGGTTCAATATCCCCGAATTTGTTATTTGTAATGTATTGTCGAAACCAAGGGGCCATCTGTTTAGTGCTAGATTTGGATCCCCATGATTCCTTAGTATTGGTAGTAAAGTTGAGGTGCCCCTCTAGAATGAGGGAAGAACAACCAAGGAGACCACACCATTCAATAGCCTCCCAAAATTCTAGTTGATCAACATAAATCCCACAATAGTTAATAATGTGTAGGGGTATATCCAAAACCCTTAAAAAACATTTCAATAAGATACCCCCACAAATACAAAAAGGATTAAGTCTAATACAAGAAAGTTTCCAAGAAAAAAGAAGGCCTCCTGAAAGGCATGTAGCATCAACCAAACAACAATCCCATGTGGGGAGCACAATCTAGAGAAACTCCCTTGCTTTCAAACCAGAGACCATCATTTCCTACAATAATAGGAGATCCAGACAAACCAAATGTAATAACCTCTTGAGGGCCGCAATCTTCAGGGTACCCCCCACCCCTCTAACATTTAAGGACAACATCATCATTAGGTAACAACCTTTATGGCTGAATATACTCTAAAAGGACTGAAAACGTCTAATAGTGCATCCTATGAATCAAAAATCTCATTAACAATTTCCTTGAGTGTCGTCGACTCATTTCCCCACATTGGCTGATTTGAGTGGACTTTCCTCCTTCTCTTGCCATTATTCTTCCTGATGGTTACATTCAGATTATTGGAGACTAATGGGTCTGGGTCACTATACGACTTGGAGAAAACCAGGAGAGGATCCTACAAGAAACTCCCCTACAAAAATGGCAGGGACGAATCAAATCATCGAAGCCCAATGAATTATCAGCCAACCCATAAGCAGATATTGAGGCCACACCATCACTTAAAACCTTGGAGTTTGAAGACAACATTAGCACTGACCTCAACAACCCAAGTATGTTCTTTTAGACAAGAGACCAAAACCTTATCCCTAGTAGAAAGATCCCCAAGGGGAAAAGTTGGACTTGAAATATGAGTTAATTTTGTTCCTTTATCTTTATGAATGAAGATGACTTGTTTTCAAAATATTCTAAAAAGGTTTGAATAGGTATTTTATTCCTTTAATAAATGGATTCAAATTGTCAATTTATTATTTTTAATAATGTAAAGTGTTACACATTTTTTTCACTTTATTGAAAACACATTGTTATGCCAAAGTAACTAGAAAGTCAAATCCAAAATTACATAATTTTAAATAATGAAAATAATTATAATTTAAAAAAACCATTGTTATATAAAAGGTAGAAGCCAAAATTAATGAAAGGAACACTCATAAAGACTTAAACACAATGAAGCACGTTGATATTATTTAAGATTTTTTTGAAATTTTGAAAGTAACATTTTCTTTTATCTTCATAACTAAGAAAAGAGTGGGTTCAAAAAAATGGAAAAATGCTAATGATGTGAGGGTATTAAGAAAGCATATAATAACAACTCTATACTCTTCATATAGGTGGAGATAAGTCCTCATATAGGCCAAGGACAAAAGACTCAATTCAATAGAAAAAGTACATGATTTAGGATTTTGGCCATCGCAACAATGGCATGTAATAAATTGTTTCAGAGCGCCAAGCTAACTTTCACTTCCGCCTTCACCATTCAATTTATTGCCATTAAAACTAAAAAATCAAACATGAAGTCCATATGTGAATATCATAGAATACTATGTACTCATAACTGATTGGAGGAATTGACTAATAGTCTGCATCTCATGAATCCTTAAGGAATTCAGTTAGACTCCCAAACCTACGATCGTCTAATTCATCTCATGAATTGCCCAGGAATTCAATCAGACTCCCAAACCTACGATTGTCTAATGTAGAAATACCTTAACATGAAATATGTCAAAGGGGTTAAAATAGTCCACACCCACATGATTGACACAGGGTTTAATTTGGAAGTGTCTTTGAATAACAGATTTATTTCCATGTATGCTGAATTCGACAACCTGGAGGATGCTTGTTGGGTTTTTGATGAAATGATGGAATGGAATGTGGTTTCATGGACTACAGTGATTGGAGCTTATAAAAGACATCATCTCTATGAGGATTCCTTGAATTGCTTTAACAAATGCAGTGAATAGGAATTCGGTTGTATCAATTAATCTTTGCCACTGTTCTCCAAGTGATCACTAACTTAAGAGCTCTTCAGCAAGGGAAGGAGGTGCATAACGAGATAAATATGAGTGGATTTCAACAAAATGTATTTGTGGGAAGTGTGTTTGTTTATATGTATGTTAAATGTGTGAGCATGGAGGATGCACAGGAAGTGTTTGACAAAATGCTTGAACGAGATGCAGTTACCTGGACTGCGATAATGGCAGGATATGTACAAATTGAACATTTGGGAGAAGCCCTGAAGCTCTTCAGTGAAATTCTAGGTTTGGGGATGAGACTTGATTAGGAATATTCATCGCTATTCTTCCATATTGTGCCAAATCGGTAGCTTTGCAAACAGGTATGTATGTCCATGAAGAACAATTAAAAATGGTGTATTAGTATATCTTATATTTTGGTTTTCCAAATTCTACAGACATTAATAGATCATGAAAAGCAAACTATACAAGCTTCTCTAGTGCAATGAATCCTCTTTAATGATGCAGTGTTTGTGTAACATGCTACAAAAGTGTTAAAGTGACAAGGTTGGAGCCACTCTAAAATATCCTGAAATAATTAACAATTAAGAATTAAAATTGAGCTCACAAATAATATCCATTGGAGTAACACTCAGATTTACTCAAATTTATGAAGGAAAATATGGTGTAACACCATGTTTAAGGGATTTATCAGGTCATACAGAGCTTTCACCAACATACCCGTGTTTCTCTACCCTTTGCAATGAATCTTGAGGTTTCTCCATGAAAACTTCTATCTTAACATCTCCATTTAAAGAAACAGTCTTAATGTTTATTTGATGAACTTTCCAACTGAACTGACCTGCAATTACTCACAACATTCTAACTGTGACTAGTTTGACCATGGATGCAGAAGTTGAATTGTAATCAATGTATTCTATTTCCCATATCTTTTGGTGGTGAGTTTTTCCTTGCATTTGTTGACCCACCCATTTTCCTTGAACTTGTTACTGTAAATCCTCTGTAATCCAATTGCTTTCATCAAACAAATTTGGTTGTTACTTCCTTTTTAAAAATGAATAGGATCAACTTTAATTGCATCCAACCAAATTTCATGTTTTCTTGCTTCTTAAAAAAATAGGATCATGGGATTTCACAATTGCTCTCATTGATGCAATATTTACTTAACTTGAAGACTTTGAACTTCTAACTATATCTATGCTTTGCTGCAATTATTTTGGGCTGTTATTTTAAAGGAATTATTTGTAAAGTTTTAACTTCTTTGCTATACTACTGCTTGGTTGTTTCTAGGGCTACGACTCTTTTCTTTTCTCATCCTTCTCTCTACCATGCCTAATAAATTATGTGCGTTTTGGTGGATCCAAGAGTCTCTTGTAAAGGAGTCTGTTCTTCATCTTGTTATTTTTATTCTATTCCTTCTTCTTGCAATATGTATTTATATATTCATAACTACATTGACTTTTTCAACAAAAACAACATTTCTAGAAACTATAATTTAATTGTCACTAAGATCAGATAAGTTATAACAATTGAATGTTGTGATATGTTCAATAAAAATACATTCTTTGACTTCTCTCTTCACGTTTATGTCTAATTTACACTTGGATAGGAATGAATGTAGTATAACAAAAAACATTGAAACTCTATACCTGGAATTCATGACTAGACATGGAATTTGTTAGTAGTCGTTCCTCTTATATTTTTAGTGGGATTTGTTGAGCTTAAAAATGACTGTATGCATTGATTCCACCTAAAATTAATGTCCCAAGTTGTTCCCTTTCAACATTCATTGGCCCATGTCAAATATTTTTCTGTTTTTTAGTCTTTCTTTCCACCACACCATTCTGCCTGTATGCATTGATTGTTTTTCTTTTGATTCCCTTCTTCTTTCAAAAATTAAGAAAGTGATTTGAGACAAACTCACCTAATTTGTTTGTTGTAAGATCCTTCTAGTGGCAGTTGGGTGAAAAATTTGGGTAAAGTTAGGATACATACATTACAGTGAGATACAATAGTCTACATATTAAGTGTTTGGAAAAAGTATCCACATAGATGTAGTTGGTTACTATTTTTACCTCCAGCAGCCAGAGAAAGTTTGCAAAGTGTTCATGAAAATTAGTGAATTAAAATCAGTACATCAAATAGACACACACCATTTAGTTGGGTCAAGTTCTTTACCCTGGTATGTTTGGTGTTAAGAATATGGCCTACAACTGTCTAACATAGTGATAGTGGAATGTTTGACAGGGTAATAAGCCCAATCTATTCAACTTGAAAATATCAATGGAGTTCCCATTGTCTCTTTGCTAGTTAATTTTAGTTGGAACTTTTTTTATTCAATTATGGAATTTAATGAATAATTATTGTTTCTTGTTTCTTAGAGATCCACCTAAGTATATGCAATGTACATTGATTTAGTTCTCTCTCCTTGCAGATGAAAAACTTACTTGCAGTTCACCAGTATATTGAAATCTTTGCTATGCAATTATACTTAAAATTTCCATCCATGGTAAGTCATATTTCACTTATTATGCTAACATATAAGGACTTGGATTTAGCTTATAAATATGTTTGGATCATATTTTAAGTTGGATATTATTTGATATTAGTTTTTGATAAGAAGTGTCTAACCTTTGATTTCTGAACCACTTTATGGTATTTAGTTCTACTCTAGAAAGGGAGATTTGATGTTTGGAGGTTCATACTACCCAAAATAGCATACTTTTGCTTATTACTCATAGTGTTATCCCTATCCATTTAAAGGAGAAATCATTTCTTTTTCAGAGGAGTGGCATTTGAATTTTTCACTGTTTGAAGTACAAAAATATGTCATACATAATCTATGTTATGAATGTAGTGATTAATCTATCACAATACTATGTGTTGCAATTTTGGTCTAAACCATTTATAAGATTTCTGTCTATCTAAAAATTGATACTGTAGTAGTAAAATAAATTGGATGGCTTACAAAGAGAAGCTTACATTGCAATTGGATTTCATATTTAAATTCTTTCAACACAGTAGAAGAAAATAGAAAGAACAAAGGCACATGGAATTGAGAGACATCAGTTCACATACAATTATTTAACAATTGGCATATGCTAACACTTTTCTTGAAAGAAAGCAATGTTCAAGCTATTTTCAGGGATGCAGGTGGTGCAAGGAAACAGGGGTTTATCTGGAGAATGTGTGAAGACACCTCCCAAATTTCAGGAAATGTCATAGGGGACATCATGGCCGCTGACATAGGGGATCACACCTCAACTATTTAATATAGGAAAAATATAAAAAATAATAGTCACTGCTTAACATTTTATAAAATTATCAGAAATATTGTAGAAATATGCTATTCTCCACCCTATTGTGCTTTTAAAAGTATGATGTCTACAAAAATATCTGTGCTTGGTTTGCAGTTGTTAGTGAAATATGAATGGAATGAGGTTTTAGGAGGGTCCCACCAACTTTTCCACTCATTTTGAAGCTAAAAATTTAACATGAATTTAGCTTTTTATTGTCTTCTTAAAAGTTTTTAATGGTTGTAGGTAAACTTTGGGAAAGGGAAATTCTAGGAGCACTTATTGATAACAAGTATTCCTGGTAGTCCTTGTACTTGGGAATGTTTTATTAAAAGGAGATTCTAGTATTTCCTAGTGGTATCAAGTACTCATGGGAGTCCTTGGTACTTGGGAAAACCACCCTTAAGTTCCAAGGATTTCACAACCGAGTAGTCAACATTCCTAGTGGCATTTCCTATTGCCAATTTGGTCCTTACATCATTGGCATTGTCAACCCAAGGCCCAACAAAATACATATTGAAAATATTGTTGCAATTTGGGTTGTCCAGGAATCTGTTTATTTGATTCGGCACTGGATGCTGTGAAATCCCTCATGTTCTTCTTGTAGATGAACTCCATTCCTAATTTCACTTGCACTAGGATTTAAGAGTTTCCTATTCTCTTAAGCACCGTCAATTTTCTAGAGACAAAATAAAAAGAGGAAGGGAGACATGACAGGTTCCCTGATAAGTTTTGAGATTACTCCAAAAAATTTCCTCTAGTTAATTGATGAGAGGATCTTACAACCAAAAAAACCTCTACATAAAGCAGGGTGCTATATTAAATGAATAACAGGCAGAGAGAATCTACCCATTAGACATATGCATCAATTGAAAGTTGATAGTTCCACTAAGTTTGAAACTGGTTTTGGATTTCTTCCATAAATAATTCAAAGCAGTAAGAGTATGAACTATGGATTTGTCTAAACTGGAATTGTAAGAAAACTTAGCTTATGGCAAGGAAAGGTTCCATAATCCATTGTGTCAGGTACCAACTATATTCTACAACAAATTTTCTGAAACTTATGTTTATTACCTCTGTTTTCCCTGGTTGAATTTGTACATTGGGGTGAAAATCATTGGCACATGATCCAAACAAAAGCATTGGCACATGCAAGCATGCACCCCATAGAAAAGAATTGGCACCCTCAACCTATAGGGTGCAAGCATGCATTCACCCTCAACCAAATAATTGTTTGTGAAAGAATGCTATGAAGCTTCTCCTAGAGGCATGTTCACCGCTGCACCCTCATCCATGGCAACATTCACCCTATAGATGGATGAGGGAACCACAAATTGCATAGGCGTTTATGTTAGGCCGATTGTATTTCTAGATAAGCAAGTTTAGGGCCAATCTTCAATACCCTAGCGATCAACAATAACACCAATTTTGAAAAGAAGACTAGAGGGTGCATTCATAGCTCACATCAAACTTAACAGATTCAGAGCCAACATAGTGGCATCTTGTACAAATCAAACCCTCTCTAATTGTTGTAAGCACCAACACTTTCATTCAGCCCTATATATTCTTATTTTTAGGATATGTTTTCAATTTTGTGTAGCAGTTGGTACAGTATGAAGATAAGCATTTCCAGTCACCATCTTATAATTCATATCATATCTGTGTTTTTATCCTTACATCAAAAGAGTGAAAACACTCTATTGTTTTTTATTCGAATGATCTATCTTCAATTATATGATAAAAAATGCAGAACTGTGATGTTGACCTAAAAATTTGATAAATTTTAACCTTTGAATGTATTGTTATTAATGGAAGTGTGTATAAGGACATCTAAAATCTCTTTTCTTTTTTAGATATTAGCTATTTCTGGAAGCTTCAGGTTTTCTAAATCGGTATTGCTTACTAATCATTTTGTTCTATATGCAATTATTTGATTTGGGTATTTCAACGTTGTCCTTGTTTGAGTCTGCTAATTTTTGCATATGTTGTTTCCTTTGATCAGCGTTTCTAAAAAGGCTATTTTTTCTGAGTGACAAAATTTGACAAAGCACGATATATTGTTACAGGTATTGTATACAGAGTGACAAAAAGGTTGCAGTCTGTAGTGTCCATCCATCAGAGCCAGCCACTCTACATTGCTTGAGTTGTGTGAAGGCTAAGATACATGTTTCAAAGAGTTATCACTATTCACCAAAGTGCTTCTCTGATTCATGGTGTCACCACCATGCATTGCATGCACAAGTAGCCAGTGCAATTCATGAGAATTGAACTGAGGATGATGAATTGTTTGGGATATTTGGAAGCACATGGGGATTGGTTGGTTCAACTTCGAGCACAAGAATTCAAAATGAAACTCTAAGCAATGGTTGTTCCTTGTTAAAACCTCCTAATTTTTCTGAAAGGGGTGGGTTTGAGACATGGTATGAAGTTGGATGTTCAAAGACATATACACCAACAATTGATGATGTTGGCCATGCATTGAAGCTGGAATGTGTGACAGTTGATGCAGCCACAATAATACCAATAGGTCTGGACAACACACTCCATACTTCCTGTGTTATCCCAGCCCCTTCCCCTATGCCTCGACACATGATTCCAATGAATGCAGTTGATGGAATTGAAAATATTGAGTTAGAAGGACGTATTGAAGCCTCTAAAACTTTCACTGTACTCTCATATAATGTACTTTTTGATCTATATGCAACCAGTGACATGTACATCAATTGTCCTCCCTAGGATATTTCATGGCCTTATCGTCGCGAGAGCTTGTTGCGTGAATTGTCGGTTATTAGGCAGGTATTATTTTCCTTTAAGAAGTATTATTATCTCTTGGCACAATACTGAAACATTAATAATGAATGAGTGTACATGTGATGCCATTGTTTGACATGCAAGCTATGGCATATATTTTTTTGACTTTGACATTCATGAACTGTATTGGATTGAATAATAGTCTAGAAAAGGTTTTCATATGTGATTTCATTTTTTGGCATAAAGAATGCATAATATATGTGTTCACTTCGCTTTTATTTCATTTATATTGGAATTTAAGTGTATAGGTGTCACAACTCTACCATCTTTAGAATTTTTTTCTTTTTTAAGATATAATTGATTTAGATTTTAGTTGATTTCTAGATTTCTGTAATGATGTAGGTTTAGAGTGATCATTTTGAGGAGTTCTTTGCACCTGAATTAGAAAAGCATGGGTACATAGTTGTTTATAAGAAGAAGACAACATAGGTTTGATTTCTAATTACCTAATATTTTTTGGTGAAAGTTCCATATTTCTTGAGATTCAGACCAGAGAATGAAGTAACATATCTATTTGGATTACATTTTTATACTGGCACAACCTATGCAAATGATGGTTGTGCAACTATTTTCCGACGATATCGCTTTTCACTCGTTAAAAAATATGAGGCAAAGTTTTGTGTCCTATTAGTCATATCTCCGTAGCTCATTTATAAGTCGCGAATTTTTTTGTCTCATCAGTTCTTCTGGCTTCAGGTTGAATTCAATAAAGCTGCATAGTCTTTAACAGAAGCTGTGGTTCCATCAACTCAGAAAAATCTTGCTCTCAGTCGGTTGTTGAAGGTTGGACGGGCTCCCTGTTTATTTTAGATGAGTTTTTTTTGCTTGCCTTTGATTTATGGATATTTGATGTACATTGTATACTAAAATCCTTACTAGCTGGAATGTTGACTAAATCTTATTATACAGGATAACGTTGCTCTCATTGTAGTTTTAGTCGTGGACCTTAATTGCTCAAGCACTTCAAATTTTGATAATAGACTTGAATTAGAATCCTTTATGATAGAAGTAAAAACAAATCAAATTAGGTTATGCATTCTAGCAAATCAAAATATATTATGATGGATTCACATGTGCTCCTTGAAAGGATGGAAATTGCATCCATTTTAGAAAAATAAATCAGGTTGATCTGTGTGAGATCGTGATATTTGTTTTCCTAGGACAGGAGATTTGACATTTTCAATGTCAACCTCTTTACAGCCCATACAAATAATTTAAGTGAACTTTTCATCTTAAAACTAATTTATCTAGATTCGTTTGGGCAGAAAATCTTACATTTTAATAATGTATGAAGATGCAGTGCTTAAGAATACCACAAAACTTCTTATGATGAACACAAAATTATAATATCAAAAGGCATAGGTTGATGGCATTCCCGATATGGATGAAATATCCAACTGCTATGTTCCTTTCCAACCTGAATGAGAACAACAAAATGTCAAATCAAAGTGATATATTTGTATTCACAAGTCACATCCTAACAATTGTACTTGCAATTCCAATTTGTCTACCTTCTAGACCATCTTCCTTTTAGATCTTGCACATCCAACACACCTTTCCTTCAAACTTTAAAAGTATAAATAGTGACATATTTATTGTTTTCCATTGAACAAGGATAATGAGCTCCCCCAGGTGAATATATAACATACAAAACTTAAGTGAACAGCCTGGGTGGCTCACACTCACAGATGTACCCATGCACCTTTGGTTAGTTGTATATTTAAATGTCATACTGCCACAAACACAAAAAAGGCGCACCCACCCCAGCTACTTAGATATGATAATACTAGAAAATCACATAACTCCCTATTGGTGATCGACTATAGGGATAGGGATCAAACAACATTCTCTTTTACAACAAATTATTGAGAATAACAAGAGTTGTGTGCATCTTAGTCCCTTCCCTAAAGGATTTATTGCATAAATAAATATTGAATATTATGAATTGATGTTTATAGACATATATTGTCTACAAGGACATGACAATGAAACTTCAAAATACTCCTATAAGCCTCTCGGTCTAGTTGAATTCATACTATCAATTTACGATTCTAATATGACATATATTGTCTCCAAGGAAGCAACTATGAAACTTCAATACAGTCATGTAAGCCTCCTGCTCTATTTGACATTCAATTTATTTACATTCTAATGGAAATTGTAAATTGTAGATAAATATGAAATTTGGTTTGGATAGCTCAAATCCTGACATATCAAATCAGAAAAGGTAAATTCTAATATTCAAGTTATAAAATCCTAAAAGCATTGTCATTGCTCCTCTATAAAAACATTGTAAATTTAATTGAAACCACATGTTTATGCTACAAGGAAAGTGTAGTTACAATATCATCTTTGGATGATAAGCATAGACCTAAAGGACAAAATGTCCATACATCCTTAGTCTGAGGTATCTCTACATATAATCCACACAAATAAGCTGTAGTAGAGTACTTAGGGTTAAAAGACCAAACAAAAAAATTCTTTCTTTTTTCAACTGCCGAAGTTTTGATAGCAACAGAAAAGTAGATTGCTTATCATACATGTGTTTCTCTAGAGTCTATACTAGTATTTTATGGAAGGACTTTTTTCTCAAGCAGGTAATCATCGACATTCGTTCTGTGTCTTTTTTCTATTGGGCCGAGAGTCTGCTGTTATTTTTATCTCTACTGTATAACCAAAATTTTCCCACCCACCTTTATCCTCGTCAGAACCATCCCAGGTTTAAAGAAAGAAGTTTATTTCCCAGTTGAATACCCAATATACATTAAATCAAATCCAAGCGAGGGTCAAATGCATGGTTCAGTTGGACCAGCACAATTTGTCTGATTTGATAGTTTGGTGACACACATTGGGCCGCGGGACATAATTTTTAATCTGTAATCGCAACAAAAATGGCCATGGATGAGTAAAACGATCATGGCTCCATTCATGAAAGATTGTGAAAATTAGTAAAGACCATTTACTTGTAGACACATTGCATCCTAACAGAATTCATAGTGGTGGGGCATGTAATACCTCAAGCACAAGAGTTTCCTATAAACCTATTGACACCAACAATGGGATAGTGGAAGCTGTGAATTTGCAATTGCAACGTGACACAAAACTTGGTTCAAATTTTGTCAGAGTTTGTTGACCTGCATTAGAGATGTTCCTTAGTTGCAGCATACAGTTCTTTTGATACCAAGTCATGTGTCTTAGTTTTTATGGTTTCATTTTATCAATTATTATAGGATATGATTAGTATGGGTGCTAATTGATGCTTAACTTCATTGAAACAATATAGCTATAGTGTCATCTTTTACTTTGTGTAAGCACCTCCTAGTGAACAGTACTTGCGTGACTTATCCTCGTTTGCATGGGGTCTTGTACATTTCCACCTTGGTACCAAATGCTTGAGGGATTATATTAGTTGCAACATTGAGTAATGAACAACTGATAATGGAATTCATACCAGATGCAACAGGTGGTGCTATCTATGGGGATCCTGAGTTAGTATTCTTAACTACATACATAAACTGTAATTATCTAGAATCTAATAAATAAGACAGATAAGATAGGCCTTTGAAATGTTGAATTTACTCACATTGTAGTGGAACGAGTCTTGGGGATTTGAAAATCCTACTCTGAGTAACTTAATGGATCTGAAATATCGACCTTGTTGATGGTTTAACACTTTTAACTCTAAAAAAATAAAGATGATTTTACAATTTTAAACATAAAGAAAGAAAATACTGATTATTACAAAGAAATCTAACCAACACTACCACTCCCAAGTCCAAACCAACCCAACATTGAAAATTTACTTTTGAAGGAGATTTATATCTATTCATTGACTGTTTTCAAAAAACTCAATAAGATTCCAAAGAAAAACACAATAGAAAGAGAATGACCCAACAAGTTTTCCACCTCTATTTATGGTATATATTATACAAAAGAAAAATTCTTGCCAATACCCATCACCCAACAATGAAATCGAAGATAATTTTACCATTTGACTATAAACAAATAGGATGGCCTATAAATTATTGATGAAAACCAACCTCGAAGCAGGAAACCAGCACTCTAGAACTTCTGAACAAGCCAAAACAAACCCAACAAAGTTTCAATTGTTTTTATAAAACCACATATTTAATCAGTTGTTCAAGATAGCATTCAGTTAAACGACTGATTGGGAAAAACATAGGAAGAACGAAAAATATGCATATACAAATCGAAGTCAGCATACAAACCCATAAATTAACTGTAGTAAACCCAAACCAAAATCTGGACATTCCAAAAAACATCAGAAGTTACTATTTGGCCAAAAATAAATAGGATGGCCCAAAAACTGTTGACAAAAACCAACCTCAAAGCCATAGGAAAGCATTCCTCCACCTCCTGGGCCAAAACATTTGGAGGCAAAGGACACTAGCCATGGGATTGATGTCCTTGCACCAGGAAAACGTCAACTTCTTTGTGTGGTATGTGGTATCATGTTTGGGTTGTTGGATTCATGCTTTGGAGAATAGTTATAAGAGAAACATAATAGGTGATTTATAAGTGACTGGCATCCTAACACATCTAGGATGGATTTGGAAATTTCACATTTGCAAATGTTGTTGTTTTGATCTGCATTGTTGAGGAATAACTTGCTCAATTTTTTATAATTCAACATTTATGTAGTATGTAAAGATGAAAATATTCTAGGTTTTTTGGGCACTATGCTAATCATATGTGGCTAATTGACATCCATATATGGATTTCATGATTCAGGATAATACACAAATAAATTCCAATCCATATCTCAAGGATTTCAAAGTTTGGAAGGTGTGTTTCTTCTTCTAATGTGTCTTTTACAGTCGAGGTTATTGATGAAAATATGCTAGAACAGATTTCAAGTAATGTGTTTTTTTGTTATCAGGTTCATACTCTTCTTAAAGGATTGGATAAAATAGCTACCAGTGTAGACATACCTATGTTAGTTTGTGGTGATTTCAACTCAATCCCTGCAAGGTCTGTTCTTGGAGATTCTTTTTGCAAAGTGTATTTATTGGTTTCAGAGAAAAGATGGTGGAATGTTACATGTTTATTAAAATGCGTATATTATAAGGCCAAAATAGAGCTATCTTGCTGTCTTTTAATAATGTAATTGGGATTGTATTTCAGTGCTCCTCATGCTCTTCTTGCAATGGGAAAAGTTGAGCCTTCACATCCAGACTTAACAACAGATCCCTTTGCGATCTTACGTCCTCCAAGCAAGCTTTGTCATCAACTACCTCTAGTAATATCTCTAATTTTGATGTATGGTATCCAAGCTTAGTCCTGTTTGTTTTCATTTTTAAAGATTTTTTCCTGAATGTTTGTGATTTGAAACAATAAAAAGGTATTATACTTGTAAACAGTAATACTTTGTTGTTGAATTGAGCATGCTCAAGCTCAACACAATGTATCTTGTAATAATATAATTAATCCGTTTCGATATGTATTTTCTAATATAATCCCTTTTCAAGTTAGTGCTTATTCTTCCTTTGCAATAATGGCGGTGAGAGTAGGTAAAGTAGGGCAAGGCTTAGAGCATCAACGAATAAGAATGGACCCTGCAACAAATGAACCCTTATTCACCAACATTACTAGATATTTTCTTGGAACTCTTGATTATATTTTCTATACAGGTAAAGGTAAATCTCGTGGATATTTTAATTACATTTGGTTTCGCAAATTTATTTTGATGGTAATATCAAGTGCATGGTGTTGAAGAGAGTCATTGGATGTGCCAAGGGTTATATTATAAATCATTTCATTTTGGTTCTAAAAGTTGTGGGAAATGCTTATATTTTTTTTTACAAATTGAACGATGTTTTTTATAGTCATTTCTTCACATGTGGATGCCAGAGATTGGCATTGGTGGAAAGTTTTCACATGGTATTAAGTTGAGAAGAGTGATAATATGGTGTAGTGCCTTATATGACACATTACTTGATTCATTATTCATTAACAAAAATATTTTCATTGCAACAGACTCACTTATGGTGGAGTCTATGCTAGAGCTTTTGGATGAGGAGAGCCTACGCAAAGACACAGGTCTTCCTTCTCTTGAGTGGTCATCTGATCATATTGCACTTTTGGAGGAATTCCAATGCAGGCCCAGGGGTCAGTGCTAGCATAACAATGCGTGTAATGATGGTCCATTTCCTTCCCTAAGAAGAACATATGAATTTATTTTATCATTTTCGAGGATTTGAGTGAGTAGTAACTTCATCCATGTCCACAATCACATGTTCAATGTTTTCTGTTTGTATTCTGCAATTCACTTTTTTATCTCTTCTTTGGCATTTTTCCATGGTGAATATGGTAGCTTGTAACATGAAGAATTGCTAGCTACATTTTTCTTACATGTTCCATATCGCTATAAAATGCAAGGAAATACTATACATGTGTACATGATATTATAATAGAGGATGGGGTTCAAGAAAGATTCCAGTGGTAATGTAGTGGCAATAAGAGCTGGTCAAATTTATCTGCATGTATGACAAAAGCATTGGTTCTACAGGAAGCATTTATCAATGGAAGAAAATTGAGATATTCTTTGAGGTGGTGCCATCTATTTTTGATTGGTTGCTATACAATGCATATTTGAAGTAGGTTACTTTTTAACCATCATTTTCATAAATTTCTTAACTGTTTATTGACATATTTAAACCATTAGTTGCATTAGCTGCAATTTAGTATTTCCTCAATCGATCTTGATCAGATTTCCATTTTTGAATCTTACAAATTGGATAGGAAATTTATTTAAATCCCTGTTATTGAAATGCATCATCGATGACATACTAGTTTGTAAAATCTTGGTTTTTTATTTCCTACATTATCCAAAATTTTTTTACACTAGGAGTATTTTGTTCAAGGTGATGCAAGAGCTTAAATGATGTAGATCAACAATATCTAGAAAAGGTTCAAGCAAGCAAAAGCATATTACACCAAGCAATGAAGGGGAATGATGTTGTAGTGGGAATACACAAGTCCAAACAACAAGAAAAATTGAAGCCAAAACCGAAGACTTTTGATAAAGGTATGTCTCTGCAAATCCTTTCTTTTGATTTGGTTTTCACTCGGTGATTCCGTTTATGTGTTTTTCTATTTGTCTATAATATGTTGCACTTGTTATATTTTCATTCAAAATTGTGTTCTTTTTAGTGTCGTGTATTTCCATCAAGAGCATAAATCATTGTGCTTAATTCTTAAAAAAAATTCACAATGATGTCTTCCTCCTTTGTGTCAGAGGGTGATGCAGTGCAAGGAAAGTGCAAGAATGAAAGTGAGCCAGAGGCACATAAGCCTCTTAAAAACGTCAAGGCTAAAGCAGCAGTTGATGGCTCTAATGGTGAATTGTCAACAGTTCCCAGAGAATCAAGCAAATATGATAACATGCATGGACCACCGATGCATGGTGTGAGACCTATTACATCTAATGGAGTTACAAGAACGGATTCTGATGGAGTAGTTGCTACAATTCCTATAAGAATATACCATGGGAAAGCTACAGGAAGTTCTGTACTGAAATAGGCCAAGGATATGAACACGGGGACTTCACTTAGTGAACCTCACACATAGCACGTGAGATCATGGGATATTAAAGAATACCCTTAATTTCTAGAGATATTGACCCAAACTCTTTTTGTTGAAAACCCCTCCCAATACTTAAAACCTCCTCCCCAGCCCTTTTTATACCTCAATCCCTATAAACCACCTTACCCACCCCCACCTTAAACCCTTCATCCCCCCTAATACCTGCAATATATTGGTTCAATTTTTTATCATTTTAAAACCCACAATATGAACTAATGTGATAGGGTATTGGTCAAAAAGTGAAGCCCCTGTGGATATGAAACACTCTGTAGATAGATTGAAGGTCTTCTTAACGTTAATAATCCTTATTGCTCCATCTATACATAGCCAAAAATTATTCTTATGATTTGATGCAATCCAATGTTTAAAATGTTAACTTCCTTATAACAAGTCTAACATAGCTGCAATAGATGTTGCAGACTATGGGAGGTAGTGACCTTGAAATCACTGGTCGTTACTTTCAAGTGGCTTTAAAAAAATTTCATGGTGCTTCATTATTGGAGCCTTGCAATTCTGACAATGCAAAGCATGGAGAAACAACTCAAGCTATGAAGCTGTATACATATACTGCCAGGCTCTGTGAGTAAGTCTCATAATCTCTTAGAGTTTGAGTTGAAAGTTTTATCCATTTTTTTCATTAGTCAATTTGGATGTGAGCACACCGTATTAGCTTTACTTTTGGAAATTTCTCAGGCAATTTTGAAATATAGTCATGCTAATTCAAATATTGATAGGTTAGCTTCTATATTACCTTTACAGGCCGTGTGCCTTAACATATGAGAGAAACAAAGAAATGACAGCTACTTCCCTGGCATATAAATGCATGGGGGTAGCGCACATGAGGGTTGTGCTATCTAAAAATTCATGTTTAGACATCAACGTTCGAGTTTGAGAGAAGAAGAAAAAGGCCTGAGAGATATGATAGAAATGTTGTTCAAAATTCTTTGAAGGCCATCAAGAAGATTGAGGAAGTTTGTGTTCGCAGGAAGGCTAAATTATGGGAGAATAGGTTTGTCTCATTCTCTTCAACTTTCCTTGTAAAAGAGTCAAGGGATAATAACTGAAAATTAACTAATTGGTTATATTCTAATTGTTGTTACTTATAGCACCTGTGTGTCCAAATACAGTAGAGCAACCATACAACATTTTTATGTTCTCAAATCTTACCTTCGTCGTGGTGAATTTTTTTCTTGTGTTTATTACTTTGCCTGTGTGCACTTCTAGAATGCCCTTGAAACTGATAATTATTTGTATAGGTATAGTTGTGGCTATATCTAAGTCGGTTTGGCCAGAGATAAAATTACAAACATGATTGAATGTTTCACACTGGTTTTCATATAAAATGTGTCAACTATAATGTTGGGTATGATTTTTATTATTTCATTCAACTCTTTTTTGAAAAATGCGTTGAATTTCTTTTGCTTTCTTATTTTGGTATCCTTCAAACTTCTATAAAAATATGTTTCATTTTCTAGAATTGGTTGATATGGTAGCTTATGCTTTGCAACACTTAGTCTGAAATCTTTCACTTTCATGTATTTTTATATTGTCATTGATATATTTTTTAATGAATGGAAAGGTTTTCTTACCTTATTTGAATTTTACTTTGCTTGATTTCATATAACGATATTTTTTCTCATATATTTAGGCACGCCAAGAGATATTCTGTAAATTGGTTGACTTAATTGGTATCATATCCATCACAGAGGTATTTCATTCTCTCTGGTAACATGAATGGATATACCATATAGGAAAAATTTTACATAGCTCTCAAGAATTATTTTATCATAAATACTACTTAATGGTAAGTTGTAATCATAATAATTATGTAGTTTGTATATTTCTATCTATCATAAATTTGTTTGAATATCATCATTGTCAAGTAATAACAACTTCTTAAAGGGTGCTAGATCAATGGTAGAGCGCCTTCCTAATTATAGGCAGGAGGTTGGTGGTTTGATTCCTCCGTGCCCTATCATAAATTTGTGACTACAAATACAACTAAATTCGCATATATACGACTATTGGTAGCTAATTTCATGTATCTTAGTATTTTTTAGCTTAGTCATGTTAGAATAATCAACCCATAGTATTTACCCACTTAGACATTATTCCATTTATTTTTGTCTTATTTGCCTAGTCCATGAGTCCCACCATGTGCAAGTTGTCAATTGCCTA
>LPNX010486227.1:74999-92613 GCA_001517045.1 Pseudotsuga menziesii
GGTGCTTTCAGATCTGAATTTGGAGTTCGGGAAGGCCGTCAAAATCGCCCCGCAAAATCGCGCGATTTCAGCAAAAAATTCCTCTCTGATTGCATGCTGTGACAGAGCACCTATCGTTCTCCTCGTGGCATTTTTGTATGCGGCCTGATGGTTGCGTTTTATCTCCTTTATTTGCTGAGTAGAATCCCATGTGCATCGGGATATGAAACTAAATAACTCGTGATGAAGAAAAGGAAATGGCGCTCAGTGTCAAGCTTTGAATATTTTATTTGTTGAAAAATTTCCACACATCATTTCTGCCACGAATTAACTTTTCCACATCACATGATGGAGTGTTCGGAATGTTCTCTTCTCCATGTCTGCCTTCCTAATTTATGTGCTCCTCACAGTCAAATTCCATAACAGCCCGAGAATATCAAAATGTTTCAGCGGCAATTTCTCAATCCACTATAATAATGAGCAAGCAATGCACCATCAATCTTTCCTTTCGGCAGTTACAACAGGCTCGTTTGATGATTTGATGAGTACGAAGCGATCTTTGATTTTTGCAGCTAAATTCATTCTGGCAAACCATATTAGCTGCCGAAACTGACCTGTTTCGGCAGTTAAGCAAACTTCCACAGACTTAGTTGATTGCCGAAAGCTGAAAATTTGAATTTTGAAGGCCATGACTCAAAAAAAAAAAAAAAAAATTTAACCTATACTATCACCCAAAATGACGGTGTATTTTTTGGGAGATAACAGAAGATGAAACATTTTTAAGTATATTTATGGGATCTAGTAAGTGGGAAATATTAATATGCTCCCAATATGAGAGCTCATAAAAGACAAATTTCATTTTCATCCCAACGGCAAGTTTCTTGACATAGTTGTCGAAAAAATTTGGATCATCAAACATAGGATATGCATATGATTCAAACATTTATGTAATACCTAGTATGTCAGTGTCATCGTTGCAGGACTTTGGATTCTCTGTGGTTTACAAGTGAAAGTAGATGTTGCTCTTATATAATGGTGCTCTTATTCCAAGAAAAACATGGAGCGGATATACATTGAATTTCATAGGTCACTGGACCACCTAGCCTTCAAAGAAGGTCCACAACATTTACATCTATGAAACCCTTTTGTTATAATATGCAAAGTTATTGTATGCATAATAGTTCGGCGTTGGAGATCAAGATAGTTGGAACGAATTAAATGTGCCAAAAAAATATTGTTACAAATAAAAAAAAATCAATAAACAATATTTTTACTAGAGAAAAGTCCTAATCTTGGATAATCATGTGTGGTGTATGCACATATGCCATACAACATAAAACTCTTCTCTATTGGGATGGGTCTTGATACATCATATACATGTATCCCTTCCCATAATTCCTTAAATTCATCAATTAATGGTTGTATCTAGACATCCATTTTCTTCACGTGTCTCATTAGAGGAAATTTGGGGTCTAAAATGGACCTTCTAAGGAAAATGATAAAATAATAGTTAAAATAATAAAATAATAGTAATTAATTTTGGAGGAAGAATGAAAAAAACTAATTTTTGTGTTCGTATTTTCGACATATCTCCCTGTGTTTTTACTCAAATTCTGAGCGGAGAGCTCGTTGTATGAGAAAATTAATTCCACATCCAATGAGTACCCACACTGCATACTTTTGATGGACCCCGCTACCCCAAAAACATCATCATCACGTTTTTTCAAGTATTTCTTATTTTTGGGGTAGCGGGGTCCGTCAAAAGTATGCAGTGTGGGTACTCGTTGGAAGCAGAATAAAATTCCGCATCCAACGAGCTCTCCCACTTGAAATGTGAGTAAAAACATAGGGAGATATGTCAAAAATACGAACAAAAAAAGTAGTTTTTTTTATGACAAATATGTCAATTCAACCATTATGGTTGACTCATTTTATTGAAATTCTATTGGTTATTGAATTCCAACTCACAAAATTTATTATTGGTACGTTTTCTTATAAGGCCCATTTAGACCCCAAATTTCCTCTAATGTCTGTCAAAGTATAAGAGCCAACATGAGATGTTCATTGTTCATGGAAAACCATGGCAGGATATTGAACCATTATTGATCACTACTATAGTCCAGACCAAATAGTTGGTGTTCTGGAGGGAATATGGGTTGACAACCATCCATGGCTATGCTCAAAGAAAGAATTTGTAATTCATCCTTGAATTTATTGGGCCATGGTCCCTCCATATGCTTCATGACTATTGAATCTATTGGGATTTTCATAACTCCCTACTCACTTCTATTTGAGGCATGCCATCCCTACAACATAGCTAATTCTTTGCAACAAAATAACCTTTGAATATTTGTGACTATAGGCATGTGCCTCAATATATTATGAGGAGGACCATGATATTTACCCTTTTTCTTTGATTTATGGTACTTTTCATGCACTCATGTTGGACACATATCTTTACATGCATATTATTCTCTACATAGAATACAATCATTCGGCCATGCATGATAGGATATGTACTCCACATCCAACATTTTCATCATTTTCTTTCCCTCTTCACAATTGCGAGGAAAGACATTATCATTTGGAAGTACCTTATATTTGGTACCCTGCATTTAGTGGGAAATAGAAATGTACAATGTCATTTAATTTTCATAAAATTGATTTTTTTCAATATTGATTGTGTGAGAATATTCCTCAAAATATAAGGAACTAGATGGTCATTTACATCAAGAGTTTTGAGAAAAATTAATTTTACATGCCATTCTTTTCTTTAATGATGTACAATATCATTATTATCCTCAATTGGGTAGACTTTTCCTCACTAGGTCCAAAGAGACAGGTGGTGGAAGCACACTTCAACCTTTCGAACAAGGTATCAGTTATTTGACCATCGTCCCCTATCTCATCCTCTAAAAAATAATCTAACAATATTGCATCCATCACAGTCGTATCTCGTAAGTAATCATTCATACCAACAACTATTTCATTGTATCTAGTTCCAACTTGTGAAGAACTGTTGTTACTATAGACATTCTGAATTGATGAATCAAGACATAGTAGGAATTGAATATGTGGTTGATTCAACCATTCTTGGTATGATTCCTCTCTGATTTCTGCTCTTTTTGCAGCCTTATCTCAATTTGACATTGTATAAGGGTGAAAAGAAAGATGGTAGGTAGGTTGGTCATCATCATAATCCTAGTTAATTCAAAATATTAACATTACATCAATAACATTAGTACACACAATGCAATTGGTTTTTTCAAACATTATACCGAACAATTATTATATAAACTTGGCAATTGTTTCCAATGGTAAATGTACTTAAATTGCAAGAAAAATATGACACAAAGGTTCTTATTGAGCAATGCATTTACTTCAATCCCATTGAAAATAACCAAAATCCAATTAATGAACTTCTTTTCTCTTGCGCCCCAAAGGAACGTCTAAAGGTAGTACCAATGCAAGCCATCTTTTACAAGAAGTTGGTGGTCTACAAAATTTATAGTTTATAAACAACTCGTCACCAGGATACAAACTACGTATTGCATGCACAACAACAAATCTAGATGCTTTCCTTTTCATAAAGTTGGTCATTGAAGTGTTCCTCAAATGAACAATTTGTAGAAAATAAAGAGAACCTAAAACTATTTGTGAACCTTGGAATATTCCCATGAGTGCGTAGACAACCATCGATGTATAGAAAGGTCTTGTTAAAGTTTCAAGAATAATAATCATTCAAGAACATACTATACATGGAAATGCTATGTTTGTATTTAACAATATTCAAGTAATCGGATTGAGAATAAATAGGTCCGTAGAATGTCATAAGTGCTACTGACTATTTGGTAGGAATGAGTACATGAGAAAGGATAAACAACCCAATATTATTAGCATCTAACTTTGAATTGGAAATCATAAAACTATTGCCACAAAAGGAGAATCCAGTTCCAACATCAGGATTAAGTAGAGAAGAAGGCCAAGCGCCATACAAAGCATAGTTGTAACAAGTTTGGTATTTACTTTCCAATTATACGGGAAGGTTGAATTCATCATTTCCCTGCAATAATTGGACTAAATTTGGTGTGTTCTTGGACATTTTCTCTATCAACTCATACAAATTTCTGGATCTCCTAGCACAAATATTTTGGGTGGAATTAATGTCATACTCTCGGTCACTAGAAATTTTAGTTGACTAAACACGATCTAACGGGTTGGTCAATTTAGCATGAAACCTAGATGTTTTGGCTTCTATATTTTCAAAAAATGAGCATAAGTGTTCCTACGTGTATTTTCTATATCACATATTAGATTTTTTTACTGTAGTAGGAGGTATTATACCATCAACATAGGGTAGTTGATTATTAATATAATTCGTTAGGGGTACATGCTAAGGGTTCTCCTTCAACCCTTGACATATTGAACAACCACATACTTCCATTATGTCATAAAAGAGGCCCATCTCACGATGAATTACCATATATTACCTTGGATAATGATTAGAAGATGGCATGTCATAATTGGAAGGGTAAAGCGGCTGTACATTTTCGTCTACCAACTACTTGCGATATGTTTCTCCTAATAAGATATTTTGATGTTTTGAACTGGTGGAATATTTTCTGCATCCAAACTCATTTACGAATCAGGCTCCCACAAATTTAGATACATTGTCATTTAGATTCACATGGATAAATATAAAAAATCCAATTACAAATATGAAACATAAATAAAATATGAACTTATTAGACATGGATAGGGAGAACTATGGGATGTACTTTGATAAATGTGAAACGAGTTATAATCCCAAGAATTGGCCATTTTATATTATAACGTGTACTCCCTGCATTTGAGCGAAATCAACAATCAATATGTCAGTTTAAGAAACATGTGATTACATCGAAGTATTGTAATTTATATTGTTTCATATTAAAAGATGATTTGATTGGAATGTACCATTTTATGTTCACAAATTCATGTAGATAATTTGTATCACATTGGTGCACTTAAAAAAATAATGAGCACCATTTTTTAATTGATAAGAAGATGCACCAATGCTTGTATCAAACTAGCACACCAGTATCAAAACTTTCTCTAAAAATTCCCCTAACTAAAACATCCTCTATATTTGATATTGAATGTTTCTACATGAATTTTTCGTTGTTGTTGTCCTTAGTGAATTAGGATAACATGTCACATTGGGTGACCTTAAGTGGAAAACATTATTGTTGTCTAGTTATTGTTGTCCAGTTATGCACCATTAAGTGGAAAATGAATTACATTTTTTAAGCATGCTTTCCTAATTGGTGCGTTATGAAAAACGTAACGCATTAGTGCTAAATATTACCATAAACACACCACCAATAAAAAATTTAAATATGTTTTGATTTGTCAAGATATATATTGTGGAAACGCACCAGCATGTCTTCACAAAAAGCGCATCATAGTGCTGTAAATTAAAAAAGATTGTTTAAGATTGGAAAAAGAGTGAGAATTTGTATTTCACAAAGGTAATTTCATAAGGAGATTCTATAAGTAAAACCTAAAACCTAATTAGTAGTTCATTATTTTGGCAAAATATTTAAGGGATATTTTTGCAATCAAGAATTATTGGGAAGGACTGTGGAGCAACCGAATTACTCAGAATATTGAAATTGATAAGGTATGATGAATCATTCAAAACCATGCATAGTTTGCATTTTACTATTATTGTCATTAAAAAATTTATTACTATTTGTATTCCCATTTAGATTTAAAAAATAACAGAAATAAAAGTATAATACTTTAATATACACAACTTCAACCTAGAAAAACCATTGCTTCTTCTTGCTTTGTATTTTTATGTCCCTGCAGAATTTCATCTTAGACACATTAAATTTAAAAGGATTGTGCTTATATATATAGGTGTTTGGCATGTGATGGAAGGGGACCACTTATTTCATTGGATCCCAAACTTTGTCATTCATACCCGTATTTTTAGAATAAACACTTTCAACGTTATCAGTGCACTTCGTTTCTTATAATGCACCGTTGCGTTTGTATAAAAATCGCATCGCCTTGTTCCTAATTATTTAAAAAAATTCAAGGAAATATGGTGTGCTATGAACAATTGTAAGCATAGGTACATGTATTCAGAAGGTAGCATTGAAAAATGGGATCATTGTATTGATGTTTTTTTCGTACCTGTTCGTTGTTGTTAATGATTTTCTCATTTTTGGTGCTCAATTGTCTGTATGGCACATTGGTGTGCTTTTTGTAAAAAAGCACTGCTTTGCAATGAAATATTTTTAAAATAAGATTAGCAAAAATTTGGTGCATTTTTACAGATATAAGCACTGGTGAATTTTTTAAGGGAAGTAGCACCGAACATGCTGTGACTAGACTGGAAAAAAAAATGTGTACAAATTCATCAATAATGTTGACTTCTTTTAGTTGAAAATTATGTGATTTATTTGTGACATACATTTAATAGATTATGTATTTTACAGTACAAGTTGTATATTGATAAAATGTGTGATAAGAGTTCAAGTATCAATAATTCCAAATGACACAATGGCAGCGCATCCAAACATGTGAAAAAGGCAAGTTGTTTGTAATTTTATGTATGAAATTAATATGTTAGTTTAACTAATAGGTACTGGTTGATGTGTGTCATCCAGAGCCAGAAAATCATGAAGCTCAATAAGATTCTTTGCAATCTAAGTGCAGAAGAGCGTAAAACCTTAATGGAGGAATCACATAATGATGAGTCAAGTGAATCAAGAATGACTATTCAATATGAGTTTTTTTCTTGAAAGTTTAGTAATAATGTACTTAAGAATATTGATAACATGTTTCAAGCCATCAACTTGCATATGTGCGTTTAATGTTCTACAAGGATTGAATACAAGGGAATTTTTTTTTTTTTTCATAAGAAAGTAAAATTATACAAGATATAAATGATGATGAATTGATGCTTAGATCATCGTAGTGGTGTTGGAAGTTAATGAGAGGGAAAAAATTTACAAATCCATAAGGGATATAATATAAATAACGCATGTAGACATTTTCTACTTACAATACAGAAATCAATCTGATGACTCAAAGAACCAGGTTATAAGTAAACTACATGAAGTGTTTCTAGAGAAGTGCTCAATGAGACCTATAAGACTTGCAATTGCAAAAACATATAACAACAACAAAATAATCATTCAAGAAGTAATATTCCAAAACATGATTTACTACAACATGTATATATTCCTACACATAATTCTTTTAATATTAGTATTAATTCTGTTAGATTTAATTTTTTCCATATCAAATAAAAATAGATTAATGTCATGTTAATTTTTCAGGAAGATTATGAAAATCTAGAAGGATGTACGAGATAATATCTGATATATGCTAGCAAGGATGTCCAAGAAAGTGTACAAGGAAATGGTCAAATAAATGGACATAATTACATCATAGGAGGAGCCATCTCAACAACAATTTGCTTCAAATGTATGTAATCACTGATTTTTTGTATTATATACATTTAAATATCTATTTTAGCATTAAATAATAGTTTGCAATTCTTTCTTTGCAGAAAAGAAAAGAAAACGGAACCCATTAAACACGTAAGATAGGAGGACAAGAAAGAAAAAGGTTGATTGCAAAGTTTGTGAGTAATTGTGATTTCCTTATAACAAATTAAGATTTCATATTAGTTGTGATCTTTAAATATTATTTTATTTTTACACCAACCATCCTTGGATATCTTCAAATAGGTGTTAACATACAAATAAGAGCCATACGAAGAATTGATTGAGATTGGGTTAAGTATCGGTTGTGAGTATATATTGGCATATCAAAAAGTTAATTGTGGACTTTGTAAGTATTTATATTATTTAATTTTACTTTTATGATTTTTTAATTAATGGATCAATAAAAACCATGTATACTAAATCTATGATTTATGATGGGGTGAAAAACTTGCAAGAAACAAAGTACAAAGAGGTGCCAACTGAACAGTTGTTGAGAGATGGAATGAGATTTGATTTTGAAAGAATGTGTATCATTAGAAACATAGATATTTCCTTTGTATGCTTTTCAATTTACATAATGTTCTTGTATATTAAGGATATTTTAGTTTCTATTGTCTACCAATGTATATACACTCATTACACTATATTTTTATGTTTGTAGAGGGAAGAAGAAGTTGAGAAACATAATGGAGGAAATAAACAAAACATTCAGCCAAATAACCCAAGTGATGCTAGTGGCTCTAGCACTGACAATAGTTCCAGCGAAGATGATGATCAATATAATTGGATGTTAATGAAAGTTGTTGTATCTTGTGAAGTAAGTGTCTATGAAAATCAGACATATTTTATAATGTAATGGACATATTGTCCCAATTAAAATACACTGGGTTACCAATAAGTGTAACAATTACATATTGACATGTTGATTATTGAGGACTTTTATGTTGTCCCATTTTATATAATAAAGAGAATCTAATTCATATATATATAATTCTATTGCATTGTTCAATTCTATTGTGAAACTTTACCTTATTGATTAAATATTCTAAAAAAGAGATATGAAATATATATAAAGAATTAATCAAAGCATGATCATAACCAAATGCAATAATGAAAATTCAATTTATACTTTAATTTCAGTTTATAAATGAATACTATTATAAGAAAAAAAAATTGAAGAATAATGTAATAAAAATGTATATAATTGCATTTTCATGAGTCACTGTTTAAAAAAAATGAAAAAGAATTTTGGTGCTTATAAGCATACAACATGCACCGATGGGTTTAGTATATTAATGTACCAATGCTTTTAGTAACGTAACACACCGGAGATTGCAAATGAAAATCCCATCATAAAAAAATGTTTTCAGTCACAATACCATGTCCTTATTTATTATAAATACACATTGGTGCGTTACCAAAATCTTACTAGTGTACTATTAGAACTAAACAACAACAATGCGCTTTGAGAATTAAAAAGAATCTGCATTTCGTTAAAATTAAATATCACGGCTGTGGTATTAATTGTAACTAAATGGTGCTCATAATATTCTACAACACTAGTGTGGTTCAAATTGTAATGCACTGATATTTGTAATGTGGTTCAACACCATTGCTATATTCACCTATGTGTGATCTGGGTGATGATATATAATAAAATCTTCAGTGCTAAATATGTTGGTTATTTCCTTAGTGCTTGTTTTCATCTGACAACACTGATGCGTTATAAATAGAAACAAACCAGTGAGTTATACATAGAAATGCAACAATGCATTATAAATAGAAACACACCAATGAGTTATTGATACAAAACACATTGTATTGAAAAAACCTCTGCTATAACCTCTGGACACCAATTTTTTTAAGTTGTAAAAATCTCTCATAAAAACCTGAACTAAAGCATCTTCTACCATAAATGGAGGTGTAGTGGAGTTTTTCTTAAGAATTTTGGCCAATCTTGTAACACTAAAAACCTCCTCTATAACCTCCACTACAAGATCTTGTCATTGTAGTGTATCATTGATTATTAAAATTTGTACAAGTAGTTAATTTGATTCTATTGTTGACTTTGATTGTTTAGTTTTTCCATTAACTAAGAATATATATTTGTCAAGGCCTTCCAAGGGAATGGCAACTACAAGATTCTTTCTAGTTAATTTAATTTGGTTTTGAGATTGCACTGATTCTTTCTGCTTTATTACATTTCATAGGTGAATCAATGTATGATAAGGATTTGTCACTCACACATACAGTGCATGAAAACCTGGAAAAGAAAATGAACCTTGGTTTGACAAGACAATGAACTGGCAGTTGATTGTCTTTAAAACGGCAATTAGTTAGCTCTTCATCCATTGCTAGACATTATCTCCACCCCAAAAAATCGGTAAGTAGATTTACCACCCTTATCATGATTGTTCTTTTTATGCAACATATCCTATCTACACCAATCTATAATAGCAAGGATAGAAGAAGGTAAAGGATCTCTAACTGGAAAGTATGATGGGAAAAAGATGGTTGATTTTTACAAAGGGGCTTTCATATTCTCGTATATGATTAATATGAGATGAACATTTGTTGGTTTGGACCAAAAACCTATCTTAGTTAAGTCTAGATCAAAATTAGAATGTAAGGCTATGCTCATGGAAGGAAATGAGGATGATGCATGGTAGTTGAAAGAAATATTTGTTAGAAACATATAAAAAATAGAAGGAAACACCAATAATAATATAACATGATATTTATGTGGAAACCCTACTGTGCATAGGTAAAATAATCTGAAAATGGTAGCTTCGAATTTTTGAAAAGAACAAGGTTCATTTCCTAGCAAATTTCAAACAAAAGAAAAATAAATAACATAAATCCATATAGCATAATAAAAATAGAATATATATTTGATTGAATGATAAGAATTTATTACAATGTTGTTGTGCAATATGTTTTTCTAGATAGTGTCTAGTCACCATGGATGAATAGACATGTCTTTTAGTAAAGATGTGTCCCTTCATTACTTATTATTATTATTATTATTATTATTATTATTATTGGAAGGTTCCATACAATTTCTCCTTGGGGAATCTACCCTGGATCCCTAGGCAAGGTTTCTTAGATGACCCCCACCCCCTTGGTACACCAAACACATATGAATCACACGTGAAGTTAACATGTACTACTATTTAAGAGAGTATTTGAGATCTAGATATTGAATTCACCTCCTAATGTTCTCCCACTTAAGTCAATATACAAGAAATTCCTTACCGATGGTTTTTTTCCATTTGCCATTTCTGAATGCTACCTCATCACATTTTTATAAAGCATAGAGAAGTTTTGCACCATTAAGACTTTTCTTCCTTAAATATTTTTGTAAAAATATATGCAATATTCACATTAATTCATTTTTCTCCAATGGGATCGTACCTTATTCCACCACTTTTCTTGTAAAAATGATACTATATATCAATATGTTTTGTACGATCATGGAATGTTGGATTTTTCACTAAGTCAATACCACTTTGACTGCCACAATGCAATTTAACCTTCATGTCCATCATATTGAATTCAACAAACAATCACTCTAGACATATTGCCTCTTTGTCAAGGCCTGCATTGTTGCCACATATTATACTTCGATGGTCAATAAAACAAGTTAGATGTTCAACTTTATGCTCCACTAACAAGATTGAAAGTAAATCCTATAGTAGAATTTCATCCCTATCTTCCTCTGTTATAATATGCAAAACCTTTGATTTGTAATTATGTCAATGTAAATAAAATAATAGCATTTGAATTTCCCCTTAAGTATCTTAGTATCTACTTCACAATAGTCCAATGCTCCTCAACAAGATTTGCATGAACCAACTAACAACACCTATTTCTTAGGAAATATCCAATTTAATGCTCGACATGGTGAACATGAGGTTCCCTACTATTGATGAATATGGTATATGATACATGCTTGTATTATCCAATTTTGTGCTAAGACACTATTCAAAATACAATTTTAAGTGTGTAGGAAGTGGGGCACTAACTAGTTTTGCATTCTACATATTGAATCGATGCAAAATATTTTCTATATATGAATTTTTACATAACAAGTTCTTCCTACCTGTTCTATACATGTGTACATTAATCCATAGAATTTGGTTTTTTTCTCCTAACTCCTTCATTTCAAATGTCATAGAAAACCAAGCCCTGGTATTAATTATTTCTTCATGCTAGGGACTACAACTAACATATCATCAACATACAGCAACAAGATAATACAAATTCCATCATCGAACCTCTTATAACATGCATAATCATAAACTTCACTCCTACCAAAACCATGGCTCTTCATGAAGGTGTCAAAATTTATGTACCACGTCCTTGGTGCATGTTTCAATCCATAAAGGGATTTCCTAAGTCTTCAAACCAAATTCTCTTTTCCTCTTTCGTTATAGTCCTTAGGATTATCCATATGAATCTCTTCCTCGATATCGCCATGAAGGAAATATTATTTTACATAAACTTTCCCCAACTTTAAATATTTTTATACTACAAGTGAAATTAAAACTCTTATATTAGTTACCTTCACAACTAGAGTGAAGGTTAATTAAATTTTATTCCTAGCTTCTGCACTTAATCTGTTTCCACCAAGTGATATTTTTAGCATTCTAGCAACATGTCATTGTTCTTCTTTACTTTTGACTCCCACTTTTTTCCAACAACCTTTATTCCAAGTCTTTCATTTCATCATCCATGTCTTTCCACCATTTATCACCATTGTCATATTCTCTAGCTTCTTAAAATGGACTATGTTCATGATCATTAGTTAACAAAGGAAAAGTGGATTGGAAATCAAGAGAATACATATCTAGACATGTATATCTTGTAACTTGTGGATGCTAAAATCACTTCTCTTCATGCTAATTAGAAGCTTCATTTTCATTTTCATCTTTGTTCATTTCTACTTTAGTGGGGTACAAATATTAGGTGTTTTCTTGACCTCATTCCTTTGCATGCATTTTTCATTAAAAATAGCATTCATGCTCCTTGTAGTCAATAAGATCCCATAGTTTGAACCCTTTCACTATATTATCATAGCTGAAAAAACATATTTTCTTGACTTTGGGCCAAGTTTGGGATTTTTTTCTTTAGGAACATTGTAAAATCCATCACAACCAAGGTACATAATTGAGAGTAATCAATTGGATAACAACAAGAAGCCTCCTTTTGAATCTGTCCATCCAACATAGTTGTAGGTGATATGTTAATAAGATAAGGCACTATATTAAGAATCTCTACCCAAATTCCATTATCTAACCTAGATGTGCTAAGCATGCTTCTTACGCATTCCATGATTGTGCAGTTCAACAACTTAGCCACACCATTTTCTTGTGGATTATATGGAATAGTCTTTTGGTGCTTAATTCCTTTTTATGTACAATTTATAAAGCTCCTTAGAGCAATACTCTCTCCAATTATATGACTCGAGACATGAACCATACTTGCCTAATATTTTCTCTATTCGTTCTTTGAAATCTTAAAATTTCTCAAAGGATTTTGACTTATGTTTCAAAAATGTAATACGCTAGTTTTGACCCCATGATTTAAATTTTGTAAATATTGATGTAAAAGGGTAGAAGCCAAAATAAATGGTCAAGACAACCAAGACTATGTAAATATGTATATATTTGATAAATTAATATAAAATCTTTAAATGGATATAGAGGAAGAAGGATGAATATGAGATGTAGTGGCTTCAACTAATGGTTGATCATTATTTTCCTTCTTAAGATACCAACATTCCTTCCTCAAGTGCCCTTGCTCCCCTAAATTCTAACACTTCCCTTTCCACTTGTGTCTTTTGTACTTAAATCTAGACTGTGATCTACATTGTTGACCCCTTCCACTAAATTGACATCTCATAAATGGGAATTTTTTAGTAGAGGGCTCTATAGATGATTTTCACCTCAATTCTTCTCCCCAGCAAAGTGGCTACAAAATCACAAATTTTAGGGTTTTTGGTGATGAGTTACTAATGGTCATCACCAAATGATCCCAAGTGTATAGCATGCTTGATAGATTAAAGTGCTTTACCTTTCCTCATCCTTCACCTTTACACCAACAAACACCACGTTACTGATTAAAATATTAAACATACAAAGAGCTTAACATGAAAGAAAAACAAGAAATCCAAAAAAAATGATAATGTCACAAGGCACTTGGAAGATTAACGAAGAGGATAATGGGATAATATACTTACTTTTTTTAATGCCTAAAACATTTACACCATGATCAACCCTTTCTCGTTTATGCATGTTAACAAATTTTGATATATGATGGAGAATAAGGCTAAAACCCCATATCAAATTTTAGTCTTTTGGATGAATTACGATTATTTTATTTTTTACTTGAGGGATATCTAGTCCCATTTTAACTATATATGTTGATCATTAAGATTAGAAAGCCATGGGTTCAGCTATATGTTGACTATGTCAATTCTAAAGCCATTAGAAAGCCATGGGTTTAGCTATATGTTGGCTATGTAAATTCTAAAGCCATCGGTTAAATATGTAATATGTTTTATAATAAAATATATATGTTGAGCATGAAAATTAAAAAGCCATGCGTTTAATTATATGTTAGACATGAAACTTAAAAAACCATTAGTTAAATATATAATTATTTTTATTATAAAATATAAATTCATGTAACACGTTTTATAATAAAATATTAGCTTATGATTTTTCAAAACAATTAGTATCTTCACATTTAATTTAATGTGAACAAATTAATGTTAACTCTTTCTTATTAGTAGTTGGACCTTGCTTGATTTATATGTACAAATCTTGTGAAACAAGTAATAGGAGTGTGAAGGCTTGCAAAATAATTTTAAAAAAAATTATTTGTAAATTAAGAATATTATTTTAATAAGATTGATATAAGCAATAGTTTTATATAATTGCCTTTAGATTATATTTTTTCAAAAAAAAATTGGAAATAAATTCATATATTTGAAAAAAAACTTAATATAATGTTATCTTTAGAATGAAAATAATTACTTCAATTTATTAAGACATATATACACAAACAAATGATTCCAAGTCTATAAAATGATGATATATTATTCTTAGAATGATAATGATTCCAACTCAAGAAAAGGGATGGCACATTATTCTTAGAATGGTAATAATTACTTAAATGTTAAAATAATGATAATAATTACTAGACATATAAACACAAACAAATGATTCCAACTTAAGAATAATAATTACATAAATGTTAAAATAATGATAATAATTACTAGACATATAAACACAAATAAATGATTCTAACGTAATAAAAATGGATGGTGCGTTATTTTTAAAATTATAATGATGAGAGAGCGCGCTTAAGAGGTTTATAGCATTAACTATCCCACGATTCTTCGTTCAAAGAAAGAGAAACTTCAATCATTTACTGAGTCTAATGAGTAATATTAAATATAGACTTCTGAGTAATATCAAGCCAAATATTCTCATAAAAAGTACCATGTGAAAATGAATATCCAATTATGGATATGATCCAATTCAAATGACTCATAACTAAAAAAATTAAAGAAAAAGACTTTTATAATAAAATTTTTACAACTTAAATTAATAAAATAATGGCATTATATTAATATTAGATTAATTTAATAAACTCATAATTTTAAAAAAATAACATTATATTAATATCAAATTAAGTTAAGTTAATGAACTCATAATATTTCTAAAAGAATTCCTTTATACATATTCATAAAAATCATATAATTTATGAATTACATAACATTTAAAAGAAAACAAAAAAGTTTTAACATAATATATAAAAATCATATAATTTATAAATTAGAAGAAAAAAAGATTTAACATAATGAGATATTAAATTATCTTATAAAAAAAATACATTAAATAATTAAATAACTCATTAAAACTTTTCACACGAAAAAAACCTTCTTCTTGGTATCATATTGAATCAAAGAAAAATGTATTCTTCAATTAAATAACACACTTACATATATAATGTACAAACAAAATAAATTTAAATAAAATATTAAAAAACATTTTGTAAAGCTATTATATATATTACTATCACATCCACATAGCTTGTGGTTGGATTAGGTTGATAGGGATCAAATGATTAAGAGATAGTTATAGAATGGAAGAGAGTTTGGAAATATTTTTTTTTATTCCTGATATTCTTCTAGTTAACGGGTTCAAGTGTGAGTTATCCATCTTCCCATTATCCATATATCAAGTTGTTTTGTATATTCTTTTTCTTTTTATCTCACATTCTTCTAGTTATCTGCCATGAAGTGTTAGTTATCAATTCATAATTTATGAGTTATCCATGCATTGCTACCAGTTATCCATGCATTATCCATGCATTGCTATCAATTATCCATTCATAGCTAGCTACCAATTATTTTGTATATTCATTTTTTATAATTGTTTATTTCCAAAACATAAATTGTATTGCACCCCAAATCTAAAATGAAAACGTTCGATGGACATAATAAATTAAAACCATTTTATTAAAAATATTATCAACTTTATAAATAGAAATATTCTATTCAAAAATTAAAAACCAAATGTTCATATAAATTTTATAATTATAATAAATTATACATGGGCGCTCACACGAAGTGGGTTCCACTTTTTGGTGCCACTTAGGAAATCAGAAACGCACTTCCAAAGTGTAAATCAAGAACGCATATGCGTTATTGATGGTACGTTCGGAATAACCTGAGCCCAAACACAAGGCTAAGGTTCGTGGAAATCTATATCGCATATCCGATATATCGCATTCATGTTTTTTAATGTTAAATATCGCATATGCGATATATCGCATATGCGATATATCACAAGTGCGATATGCAACATTTAGAAAACGATTACATTTTCATCATTTGTGGAAGTCCTCTCCTTTGTCAATGAATTTCATAATCAATTGTTGCTCAAAGGGCCTATTTTGTGTGTTATTAACACCTTATGCATGAGAGAATAATACTTGTTTGTATATCCCTATAGATAATTTTCCAATTCATTTATAAAACAAATAAGCCCATGATACTTCTTAATGTTGGTTGATGGGGGATAATGCCTCCCTTCCAACAAATATCTTCCCAACAATGTCAACTATTTTTTTATGGGAAATATATTTAGATACCTTTTACTACGTTAGGCAATGTATTCATCAATGTAAATATCCCTCTCTATTGAAAGTGCAAAATCATCAATGTCCCCTAATTGATAATTTGTACAAGTGTTTGGTGACAACTCCCTTAATTAAACTTGCTATAATGTACTAGCACCTTGATTCACATAATAATAATCAATGTGTTTTCTTGCATTTGCTAAGAATATAGATCAACGAGTGGTAATAAATCGGTGTTCACCATGTTTTTTTCAACTTATTTATTCACATGGTAAAAACACATACATATCATATGTTTTGGTTGAAGACCTTGGTCTCTAGTAACTCTTTCACCATTTCAGTTACTTGAGTTTTGCAAGACTATACCATATGTCATATAACATTTGTACTACATGGAGAATCATTTTACACCCACTTCAAGTTCTATTTGTTATCATATTATATACTACGAAATAGATCCATAGTGTATATGTTTGTGGCTATGATCTATTTTTGACATTCAATCCACTATGTATCTTTTTCAAGGACATGATTCATTATTTCTATATATAATGGATATGTAGTATAGTTGATTCTGAGTCCTTTCTTATTTACACCTGAGCATCGATATGCATATATTGGGAAGAGAGTTTCTAATACTTTGTTTTTGTTTGATTTTCCTTTTCTAATCTAGTTTTGGTGCACTCTATCCTAGTACACTCATCAAGTTTTTAGTCCATTTTATAATGCATTGTAGCCATCATCTTCTCTTCTGACCTCATACATATATCATGTTTAGAATGATTAATGCTTAAAACTCCTTGCACCCCTCTTGCACACACAAATGAATGATAAACCCTTCTAAAAACTAATTTTTTTCTTACAAATGATTGTTTACTATTAGAAACACATGTATAAACACCTTACACTTCAGAAAAACATGTATACATATTAAAGCACATAAATAAAAATAAAAAATTGTGGTCACATTTGTGTTT
>LPNX010486236.1:0-10111 GCA_001517045.1 Pseudotsuga menziesii
TATTAATACTTGCACGCGGATCTTCTTACAAGGTTTGCTGCTCCTGATCCTAATCCACCTCCCGAGACAAGTAGATGTCGTAGGGTGTATCAATATCCTCAAAACAATAGATATTATCCTCTTTACAGTCATTCTAGAGATGTTCCTAATGAGACTCCTTGGGAAGACAATATCGCTATGCTAACTGTGGAAGAGATGAAGGAGCATTCCTCGAGATTGAAGGCAGAACTTGAATCTTCATATATCTCTTTTGGTACTCAACAATGTCTCCAGATTGTTTTGCACAATCTCAATAATTTGATTGATACATATCTTGGGGTTGGACCATCAACGCATATTTTTCATGATATGATGCATAGGAGGCAGTTTTCAGTGATGGGTCGCCACAAGTTTGAGGAAGTAAAGAAAGTTGTCACAAAAGAAATGGTCTTTTCATGTTTTGACTTGTGTCTAAAGATCACAAGATTCAATGATCCATTGATTGCACCACATATTTATTTGAGGTTCCTAGGTTCATATGGGAAGTTCCCAAATAATGACAAGGATCCTCAGTATTTTTTTAATATGCTGATTGCAGAGTTTTCACTAGTACATTTCAATCCAAAATCCGACGGTTTTTTCCGACGGCGCGTGGATTTCTCTTTTTAAACTCACAAAAAATCACAAAGATTCTTTTTTTTTAATAAATATGGCCACGAGCGTCGGTTAAGCGACAGCTTGTCTCATAACCATCTCATAACCGTCGCTTAACCGATGGTTTGTCTCATAACCGTCGCTTAACCGACGGCACGCTAGTAAAAAAAAAATCGTTCAAACAAACAAAAAAAAAGCGCCCAAAAGTCAAAAGTCACATAGGCACCAAAGGATTCACCATTTTGCCCACACAGGGGAGGGAAAGTCCAGGTCCTGCCTCCAAATTGCTTCGCCTTGCATGAATGAGTGAGGATACCGTGAGAAGGTTGTCTGTTTGGCCTACCTAATGGAAACACAGATCGCACAGCTCATGAACAGATCGCACAACTCAATAGATCGCACAACTCAACAGATCGCAGAGCCAGGGGTCCAATGTACTCCACACTCACTTCTCTATATATCCATTGAATGTATAATGTATTCTTCATTCTATATTCTTGCATGCAATGCTTATGTGTGCTTGTTCTGGAGTCTTCCATGGAAGAGAATACAGTCTCGCTTCGATTCACAGGTTTGGTTTCTAAAATCATCCATGTTTCTCAGAGCATATACATCTTGTTTTATATTGTGTGTTGTTAAATGGGTTTAGGCTTTTACTTTGAGAAATTGCTGCAGGTTTGGTTTCTGAATTCATACATGTTTATTAGAACATAATGTAACCTCTCGTTTCATATTTTATGTTGTTGTTAGGCTTTTACTTTGAGGAATTGCTTCTGTATTTTTCTGAGCATAAGGTAACCTCCTGCTTTTATATTGTATGTTGTGCAATGGGTATAGGCTTTTTCTTAGAGGAATCGGTGTTATATGCCCTTCTTGAGGTGTTGGCAACAGAGCAGAGTATAACACCCAATCAACAGGGAGGATCAACAGAGAAGGATGAGCATTTTGGAGTTTTAGTGCAAAATAGGGCTAGAATTTCGAGGCATCATGGAAGAGTAATGCCCTTGAGATAGAACACCTTTGAACTGACATTTGGGACTACTATAGAAGGGGCAATGGAGAAAAGAGGTTACAAAGAACAATTTTGAACAATTGAACCATAGATCCCTGATGTTGATATTTATTGTTTTTTATCCTTACTGTCCTAGTCTGACATTGAGACGGAAGGGTTACAGAATGATACCCATCAGTGCCATCTCAATCTCCTGTGTTTGTACCACGGTCTATGCAATCAAACTCCTTTTCTCGTTATTCTTCTCAATAGCTCCTGGCATGTTTCTTATTTAAGGTCGTGACAAAGCTCCTGGTAATATCAGTGGACTCCTGAAAGTTTGGATCAACTGCAAGGTTGCACATTTAGCTGTAATTTGATGATAGACTTATTAGCAGGGACTACTGAATCTATTTGTGGCATTGGTATTTATTACTGGCATAAGTATTCTGCCATTAGGTTTCTTATCCGACTTACTCGTAGTATTTGGCCTCATGACTCCATTTTCTATTTACTGGGGTGGAGACAAGTATGGCGGTGGCAGTCAGAAGCATTGGTGTACCTTCCATTATCCAATTTACTTTTCAAGAAGGTTTTCAAGTAGTGCTAAAGCTTTTAGCTCCCCCAAGAGATTGAGTGGTGATAGGCCTGCAACTGTCACTATGAACCACTACAAATGGCCATAGGCCTGCAAACGTCTAAAATGTGAAACTGAGGGTTTGGAGCCATACCCTTTCTCATACATATTCATATGTCAGACTGCACCAATAAGAATCTAGTTGATGATGTGTGTTGCACAGACAACTGCTTCTCCCAATAGTTTTTGGCTCTAATTTTTTTCCCTTGAAGCATACATCAAGTCATATCCATAACAGATTTTTACTTCCAGATAGTGACTTCACCTTCCTATGAAAGAGTCTCATGCCAAGAGATCATGTCATTTTTGAGAAATGTTTAAAAAGTACTGCTGGTATAAAATTTGCACAAACGGTCTTGGACATTTGTTCTTTGTCTTAGTTTGATTCTCCATTAATAGTTTGAAATCCTTAAATTTTCCATAAACATCATCCTTGGATTGAAAAATATACATCCAAGTGAGACAAGAAAATACTAGAGTTTTTAGCTCCCCCAAGAGATTAAGTGGTCATAGGCCTGCAAATGTCAATGTGAACCACTACACGAGGTTGAGATGCTTGTCTCTCTTTAAGAAAAGACTGTTGTTGATTACCCCCCTGAATACATCCTCCACAGACGCCATTAGATGCTTCAACTTGTGGAAAGTCTTCATCCATCTACAAATGACTCATATGTCGCACACACCCCAAGACGGTTTTTGAGCCTACATATAAAATTTGACTAGATTGTCCTTAACTATAGCTAGTAAAGAATAAAGAATATGGCCTGCCAATATGTACATATTACAATATTAATTCCAACCAAAGGAACTAATATAAGAAATGTGATTTAACAAAACCAATAGTAAGACATGATTAATAGGATTATAGTAGTCAATTTTCTGAACATTAGTGATATGAATGAATGGATATTTACTTTCCTTCCCTTCAGTCAATGGAAGAAGTGGACTCTAATCTATTTTGACAAGTATTAAAAGCTTTTATTGCCAAGGATACATTTTATACCTATCATCACACTAGTTTGTTTTTCTCCATGCTTCATGCAGATTGAACACCATTTATTCCCTTCTGTCTGCCATCTTTACTACCCAAGCATACATCCAATTGTGAAAGCAACATGTAACGATTTTGATGTTCCTTATCATTCTTATCCATCGGTAAGTATGTCCTGGTTTACGGAAGTATTTAACTATTTCACATCGTCTCTCTTGCTTATGGGAGTATTTAAATATTTCACATCTGAGTATGATTCCTCTTATGATTTCGCTCGTTCTCTTTTGTTTTGCATTTCTGGACTGCCTTGAAGGCACATCTTCTGCATCTCAAGAATGTCGGAAGTGAGAAATTTGAATTGCGTCTTAGTGGTTGACCAAATTTTTCTGAGGGGCCCAGATTGTGGCAGTTGAGAACACATTATATTTTTTATTTTCTCAGAGTTGAGTTTGAATTTTAATGTCATAATGTGTCTGCACTGAAAGCTTATAATTGTTTGCACTATTGCAATCCTTAATATGAGGGCCTTATCAATATTAGGTCAATAAGGGTTCTTGTATGTTTTCGCTATATTATTCTCTAGGTGCATCTTCAAACGAAATTCACGACTGGTGTCATAGAATAGATATATATTTTCCTATGAGTAAATTTGTGAAGCATAATTTATATTACAAAGTTTTTGCACACCATAACATTATATGATAATCGTTTGGGAAGTTTTTGTTTTGTTTTGAGAAATATGTCTTATACCTATACCGGCTTGCCTATGACCTCATCTGCACCCACTCAGGGGGTTTTTAATTGTTGAAATTTCGCGAATTGAGATTTCTTATGCAATTGAGAAATTTCACCTCTTAACTAGAGGTTTCTTGAATTTTAACTTTGTGAATTTTCAGCCTTGGGGTTGTTAAGAAATACAATTAAAACAGCAGTAGCACTGGACAATATTGCAATCCTTAACAACCCCAATCATCTAGGCAATCCAAGAGAAAAGATATCAATATGTTGTGATAAGTTTCACCACTCTAGAGAAATGTTATCATACATAAATTAGATATGTAAAGGACTTATGGCAGCTATAAAAAGAACAACAAATCTGCCCATATATTATTGAGCAAACCTAATGGTTAAGAACATGTGTGTCCTCCTAGGCGGTCACAATTTCTAATCTGGATGGGGTTAGGTTATGTGAATCTCCATAGACTTTAGTAGTCAAATCACTATGTGGAGGGGGTCCTTTGTTCCACAAACAAGGAGGTCTCATACACCAATTCAATGTCAGGCTAGGTTGTCCTTAAAATTGAATTATTATTATTAATGTTAAATCACTTAACATAATCACCCTTATTGTATGCTAAATCAGCAAGACATACAGTGCTGGAAAATGCAAACCATGAAGTACAAAGATGACTAAATCTACAATTTACACAAGTATTGAACAATTGGAAACTTCATCAATATGCATAAGATGAAGTTTATTTTCATACCATAGCCTTATCACAAGGCTAATATAATCCACTAGCTCTCCAAAACTTTAGGTGGGGAAACCAAGAAAAACCCTATCTCAACCAAGGAGCTCCAACAAAGATGAATCACTCAAGCAAGTCCTTAAAGGAAAGATCTCTCCTCTTCTTCTTCATCAAGTGCAACCTAGGGTTTCATTTCAAAATCCTAATCTCCAAAACTCAAAGGGATGAAGCTGGGTTTCATTTCAAAATCCTAATTATCCAATTTACTTTTCAAGAAGGTTTTCAAGTAGTGTAGTAGCCTCAACTCGGCAACTACACTTATTCAGCCTCAACTCAAGTTGCTCCTATTGGAAAAAGTTTGCTCATGGGGCATGAGTGCAGCATGGTTATTTTGTCGAAGAAACAAGTGGATGCTATGCAACTCAATGATAAAAGGTATATATGTCTAGAAGTATTTGTTTGACCTCCTTAACTCACTTTATGTGCTTGCTTACAGCCAAAGTAGCATATAACATTTCAGCATTGATTGCTATTCTGTATTTTAAGGTCCAGAAAGTTTTGTGTTGATTGTTATAAAGGGCATTGACCAAGTATAGTACATTGTATAATTATTCTATCTATTTCAAAGAGATGATAGATGCTTTACCCACTATCAGCAATTCTATAATAAAGGGTATAATGGAATCTGATGCAAATGCTTTTGCCCCATTTCAACAAGCAACTCGTTACTGATCAGTGTTCACAATCTGGCAAACATATTTTAGAACTGTGCATTTCAAGTGGCTTTGGGAAAGTTACAATTTGTTTTATTTTATTTTTCCCTTCATCTTCCAATTCGTTTTATACTAGTGGGGTTATTTGCATCTTTTCTGTTTTTATTTGTAATTGATATTGTTGGGGTATTATTTTGCATCGTTTCTGTTTTTATTTGTAATTGATATTGTTATCTTGGGGGTTTGAGACTACAAGATGTAGCTGGTTGGAAACGATCAAGGAAACTGCTAAGGACTTTCTATTGAGAAAATGAATGGAGGAAATGAACACAGGTGAGTAAGATTATGGAAGCTCTCAGAATTTTGTATTCTAAGATTGTGGAAGTATATATAAACCAGCACTAGAGACAACAAATGTTAATAGGATTTAATTTGGTCAATGCAAAGTGCAAATACAACAATGTCAAGTCCAACTTGGATTTTGCTAGACAGGATTGGAAGGTTATAGGTAATGGAAATTGGCAATGAATTTCTTTTTGTTCAGTCTTTTGAAAGAGATAATGGATTTGGCTTGTCTTATTTGCAAATGCCTCTGCAGGTTTTTAATAAATATCCAATGAGTAGGCCAATACATTATCATGTGTCCAATAGTATTTTGTTTTTATGTCCTTGACTTGGAGTTTCCTGCTGGAAATTGCCCTTCTTTGACTGTAACAATTTTCCTGTTTTAATAAAACTTTCACAGAAATTTACCAAACAAAATTAGAATGTATATGGTATACAATCTATAGATCAACTTTAACAAGAAACATGGCAATTTTTTTAATGATTTAAGTAAAAAGTTTCAAATGCAACAATGCAAAGGAAAAGATGCCTTACCTAATTACCAGCGCAGGTCCCCCTGTTACCTAATTATTGTTTAGAATTGGCATGGCATAGAAGCCGAGTTTGTATATCTAGCTGTTCAGACCTTGCATTATATATGGCAATTAGTTTCCGCAAAAAAGAGAACACGAGTTTTGAAGCTCTGTGATTTAGTCAGTCAATCCAAGCCTCAAGGCTTGTATTTAGGTATTCTGCCACTCTTTTCTCTGTGTATTGCTTTCAAAGTCATAAAATTTTCATGGATTTTCAGATTTATTGCAGGTTTCTCGGTTTTGTTTTAGAAATTATAACAGCTATAGAAAGACATCAATTAAAAGATGAATTCATCAAATTCATTATTACGTTTGTGTGTTTTTGTTGATGTGCTTGTCTCTGTGAATGCAGGATTTAAAGGACCTGTGAACTGCGTATAGTAAAATGGGTAATTAGTAATTACTAATAGCTCTGTCTGGCAATATACTTAGCGCACCAGTTAATGAAATTAACACTTTGTTGATGGGCTTTCTTATCCTCATGCTATTAAAATATTAGGATCAAATACTCCTGTAGTGCAGCTCTCTATTCAGTCCTGGCAGGATTTTAATTTCTGTCACTACAGAATATTTTGAGTAGCTAACATATGTACTTTCTGCCTGTACATTTCTTATGAATGATATCTTGACTGAGAGAAAGAAGGAATATGCATAACCCCTATTATTTCTGATCTGTATAAGGCCTGGTCCAGGTTTTCTTTGAAGAGGATGCCTCTTTATTGCTCCGTTTTTGTTTTCAAGGTTTATATGATCAATGCTTTTTTCTTAAATTACTTTTTGTGTTGGTGTGTTAACAAGCTTGCAATTTACTCACTGATTTCACTTGTTTATGCCAAACAGGGATATTTGGATTTCAAAATAGATAGTGTTCTCTGGGATACTATACTATAGCTATTGTGAATATGTGTATAAAACAAAAATGATGATTCTAATACGCTTTCATGTGCGAACTATTACTACTGTTAGTGCAGCTTTCTGTTCTATTTCTATTGTGAACATGAGTATAAAACAAAAAAAATGAGTCTATAAACTTCCACTTGTGAACTTCAATACTCCTGTAGTGCAGCTCTCTGTTCTAGACTCTAGTTCTATTGTTCCATTTCTTTGTTTAGGTTACATATCATGCTAGATTAACAAATGACAACATGAGTCACTCACCATTAGCAGCAAACGATAGAGAACGGAGAATCACAATGCATGATTACTTAAACCCAAGCAATTTAACAAGGAAAGAAAGACAACAAGCCTCTATTTCCTGGGGAGGGCCTGAGTTAGAACTGTCCAACAGATTTATAAATAAGCACGACAGCTGTGTCATATTCTAAGAAAGAATTTTGCACAGAGAGAAAAAAACATCCTTTTTTTTTCTGAGCAAGAACTACAATGCAGTAGAGCTCATTCTTCACATTAAGTGAACTGGATAGATATATATATCGATAAGTCTAACATTATTTCATCTTAAGATATTGAAGAAGGATTGCTTGTTTACTTTTCCCCATTCCTTGCTGGTAGGCTTTTTTATATAATCAAATTCAATCTTGATTGCATTGCAGGCACCTTTGCAGCTGAGGGAGTTGAATATTGGTAACCTCAAAAGGTTACCAAAATCCATAGGGCTGCTGAAGCATCTCGAAAAGATTGACATGAAAGACACTGAAGAACCATTGCCAGCAACTGATTGCTACTTGGATCCCCAACAACTAGCCACCAACCTTCTTCTTTTGGTTTGGGATACCTGGGTGCATCAACTAGACCTAATTCCTGTCTTCTTTCTAGATCTCTTTCAAGAGTAACTTGCAATGTATAAACATTTTCCCCGGCACTCACATCATCACTCTCTAATATATCATATGCTAGATCAATGTTTGGAAAGCAATTACAAAAACGAGCAGGCAAGCAGTGGCATTACTTATTAGAGTTGTCAGGAAATCCAAATGTTTGTCATCTGCTGCTGGTCATCTTGCTTAATAGTGAAGTAATCTGTGCTGTAGACTCTAGAGTATCCCAGGGATTGCTTGATATTTGACCAAATGATAATTGGAATATTGTCTGAATGGCTGAAGCTAATCATTTCAAGCCACTTTCCCAATGTGTAGTTGAAGGTGATTTATAATCTTTCTGGACCAGATTCTTGAAACACCTTGAACGAAGTCACAGATTATTGCAGTATTTTATTTATATTATTTCCTTAAGTGGACAGGGGCTATTGGTCAAGCAGATTTAGTTATTTACTCCTCTGGATATCTAGCTATTTCTTAGGCAGTCTCATTCTTCATTATTGCTTATACTATAATGTTAAAAGCCATTGTTTTGAAGTTTATCCCAATGGAGTTGCCTAAACTCCTAAAATCTTGAAGTTTATCAAACAAATGTCTTTAGCCCTCTGCAAAGAAATCCATTGGAAGTTGGGGTCATCTACTTAAATTGATCCCTGGGTCCTCATTTGTTAATTGTTTGGTTTTTTTATAACTAACCTTTAATGATAAACTGACAAAACTAAAAGTGTCCATTAATATAGAATTTTGACAGTGGTAAATGGTATTCGTTGCATATTGACTATTAGTTTTTTAGATATATAAATATGAATAATCTTTGATCTTCTAAAATATATTTTCTATGCTCGTCTCCCTGCCCCCTTTCATACATTGCCCAAACCTTCTTTCTATTCCAGACACATGGTGCAACATAGGTTCTGTGTATCAATTGTATTTTTTCTGCATTTGGTTAGGTTGTGTGTACACTGCCATCTTATTTATCAAGGATGATCCTTTCTGTGGTGGTTAGACATCTTTTTCCCTTGTATATGTTGAGACTTCTAGAAAATATGTGCAATTTATAGTTTAGCATCAGTGAGATTTAGATATGTAAGCCCAATTTGTGTGTAATTTTTGATAACAATTTCCTTTCATGATGTTTCAGTCTTAAGAAATGTGCATGGATATTTGAGATCTATAGAGCCTGGATAATGTCAATACTCCTGCTTTTGTGATTGATCCCCAGAGGCTTTATAAGGAATTCAATGATTCAGTGCACTGGGCTTACAGATGATATTTTCTTGTTTGTTAACAGGTTAAAGGCCTATTAAAAGAGAGAAGGCTTGATATGCTAGTTGATCTTGATCTCAAGAACAATTATGTTGAAGCAGAGGTGGAACAGCTTATTCAAGTTGCATTACTTTGTACACATTGGTCACCAATGGATAGACCAAAGATGTCTGAAGTGGTACGTATGTTAGAAGGAGATGGATTAGCTGAGAGATGGGAGGAATGGAAAAAGGTGGAAGTTGTGCGGAGCCAAGAAGTTGAACTTGTTCCTCACAGAAATTCAGAATGGATTGTCGAATCAACAGATAATCTTCATGCAGTTGAATTGTCTGGTCTGAGATGGTAAGAGCTGAACTGTTTATTCAATCTTTGCAAAGCCAAAATTTTATTGAGTCCATTCCAATTCAGGACTCCATGGCAAAGCACCAGCTTCCTTAACATCAATATCTAAATAATCTAAATAGCCTGTTCCTGTGGGAAGCTGAAATCCAAATTTGTTAGTTGTTTAAATACAACAATGAATATATAAACACCATTAATTTCAAATGTGTCAACTATCAGCAAATGTTTATTGCAAAGTAAAGCAAATTCAATAAAATTAAAGTCAATCCTTTGCTATTTAGAAACTGTACTACTTATATTATACTAAAATCTTAGGGGTATAAAAATAAGGAGCTCCCCTGCTTAATTGCAAAGGCAGCTTGACAAATTGTAAA
>LPNX010486236.1:12691-98137 GCA_001517045.1 Pseudotsuga menziesii
AAGCCATAACTCAATTCTCTAAATCCCACAGTAGCAAAATCTCTGCTCTTATACAAATTGCAATTAGCTTAGACAAAAGATAACATCACAGTGAAAAGTTATATATGATAATAGATAAATATGTCTGAATAATTCTAGGAAGGATTTGAACCCCCATCTTCTCCAAAAGGAGTTGTGTATGCATATAAACCACTAGAATTATGTATTGTTTGGAAAAATCAATTGTGTTATATATTTGGATATTTTGCATTGTCACATTGTCAAAAACAGGTAAGACCTCTAGACGTCTAAAAACATACAGCAAGCTGGGTTAAGGCTGCCTATATACTACTCCTATCCATCCTTCCACTAAGAGAATAAATTGAGGAACAACTAGATTCTACCTTATAGAAGTTGTCTAGTAACCGGGATCCTAATTTGCAAATATTTATTTTTAAAAAAAAAATCACAGCCGTTGCTTAAGCGACGCTTAGCAACCGTCGCTTATCCGATAGATTTTCTTTGTCTCCGTCGCTTAAGCGACGCTTAGCAACCGTCGCTTATCCGACAGATTTTCTTTGTCTCCGTCGCTTAAGCGACGCTTAGCAACCGTCGCTTATGCGACAGTTAGCCTTTGTAGCCGTCGTTTAAGCGACGCCTGTGGGTGCAAAAGTTCTACAAAATTTTCGTCATTGTCGCTTAATAAGTGTCGGATAAGCGACGGTTACTTAAGTGTCGCTTAACCGACGCCAAGTTTCCGACGCTTCAAAAAAAAACTAAGTGTCGTACATGCGACAGGGAAGTGTCGAAAATCCGACATGACGGCCATCGGATTTTTGGTCAAAATGTAGTAGTGTCTGGTTTAACATGGACTCGACTATATAGATACGGGATCCATTTTCTATGGTGCTGTCAAAGTTCATACATATGAACGACTTGATGCATGACGAGATGTTCATTATAGGCGTCTGATGCCTCAGTTAGTAGAACCAAATCCTAAATTCATAGCTTTACCAGAGGAGTTGGAAACAACATCCCAAATAGGAAGAGGGGTGAGGGAAGAGATACGAGACCGTGTTGGGGCTGCATTGGAAGGGGTGGAAATCATCCCACATAGTATTTCATATGCATCAAATACAGATGTAGGCCCATTTGATGATTATCCTAATGATCACTTGAAAAGTATGAGTCGATTACAGCTTGACTAGTATGCATCATACTGTAGAGACAATTATAAGTGATTCGTTGCTCGACAAAATGAAAACAGCGGCATGGTAAGTAAGTATGCTATAATATATGAAATTTATTATATGAAATCTATTTTTTTTTAATATATGAAATTTATGCAGTATACCAAATTCATGAATGATGACGACGTTGATGATACGAATTTGTTTGAACCAGAAGAAACAGAGGCAAGTGGCACAAATATAGATGTTGAGGAAATTCTAGTTTCACAATTTCCACTGGTGATGCAGGTATGGATATTTATTTTTGTTAATATTTAATTAATTTTGGTATATTTTTTCCCCAAACTTGTATATATATATATATATATATATATATATATACATATATTGACTTTAATTTTGACTTTTCAGCCCACAGAAAACCAGGATCCATTGGTGTTTCGGTCCGAAGGTTTAGATTGATCTACTCTAGTTGCAAATAAATAGTGTTCCACATTCATTGTATTCAGGAGTTAGCAGTTAATTGTTTTCTTGTCCTTCACACTTGGCAGCTTGGGAACACATATTCATGTAGTTAGTTGGTGATTTGACCTATTCCCAGTGTTGCTTGCTTATCGGGGTTTCACTTGCAGTCTTGTTCACTCAGGTGCTAGCATTGGATAATGTTTTGAGCCCACACGCATGGACACTTTCAGCTGGTATGCACTATTTTATGACAGTTGGCTATTAGCATAGTTTTTGGGCTTAGATGATATGAAAAATCTCTCTTCCCTCAATCTGGATGGTTGGTGTGACAAAATTATGGAGTTGAAGGAATTCTTTCACACTTTACACTTTCATCATGTCTTTAGAGAACACAATAAGAGGGGCAGATAGTATATCCAAGGAAGTTCTCCCCATGGCTGTGGGCCTCCTTTCCTTCATTGAAAATTATGAGGAAATAGATATTGGGGAAGACAAGCTACAACTCTTTTAGAGCAGAGCTTGTACCTCCTACTCTTTAGCCTTTTGGTTGCTTTATTTTTGAGTATGGATGATTGAGTCTTTTAGCATCATATTGGATGTCTTGAGGATGACACTGTTTCTCCTCTGAGGGTATTTATATTAGGACACTTCACCGAGCACTTCTTTAGATATACTGAACTGGGATCCTTATGTTTCCTCTATAGGCATGTTGAAAAAGTTGGTTGAGGACAAAAGGAGCATGCCATCCATTTGGATGTTTCCCTTATACAGTCATGACAAAAGTATATATTAAACTGCGTACCTCGAGAGAGAGAAAAGTATTTGGTCTTGTTGGTCCTAATTGAATGTTTGTCCACCTTTACGCTTCACTTTGATCTTGTGGTTGTTGATTCATGGTCATATTCTTACTTGGTCCTAGGGTTATCTCACTGTCTTCTCAGCTTGTTATCTCACTGGGATCTCTGTTATCGTCAGTTTCTCCAACAGGGGTTGTTGGTCCCCATTTTGTCACTATTTTTGGGTTCAATACTTCGCATATTAACACATGTTTTGCTACTTTTTAGTGTCTTTTGCACCATGTAGCTCCCTTCACAAGCTTCATGTATGAATAAAATAGGATTTATTTCAATTCTATTTATTATCATCATTTTATGGTTTCAATGGTTAAAATTGGAATAATATGGAGTGCATCTACGATATTAATTCCCGTGTCTTATTATTTGCAGGTTATATGATCTTTTTGGTGACCTAACAAACAGACACGCGTTCAGCTGAGTATATGGAGAGCATTCCCAGCTTGCTATCCATATCATTAAATAGACCATGCATTTTTTGGTAGCATGTTTATGTGTATCAAGAGCATGAAAAAGGCCAGAATCTATCATCACCACGCACGGACATCTCAGCGTTAGTATTCTTATGGAAGAAGTGCTCATCTAGTACTTCTGCGTGACACCTCGACGCGGGCTTTGATTCAGATTGAAGTTATGAACCACATTGTGTGCTTGAAGGAACTCAATCTGCGAGAGAAGAGGAGTTGTTAGTTGTTAGTTTTTAATGTACTTATTTGCTATTATGATTGACTTATCATGAAGAGTAGTTGACCACTAAAGGATTGACTTTTTCGCCTCCATTAAACGATGTATATATAGACGTTGTCATGCGACTTAGGCAAAGCTTTTGGAAGTCTGGAGTCTGAGGCTCTGTCTTTTATTTTATCAATTCAATCTGAAAAACTTTGTAACGCTACTTTTTATTCTAATGAAAGTCTTATTGTGCTGTATATGATTGTGTTCGATTAGAAGAAGCATAAATCTGTTCACTGGGAGGGCCCCCCGACAAATAGAGTCTTTAAATCTTTGTGTAGTTTTTGTTATTTATTTCCTCTGCAATTAGTATAATTCTATTTATGATTTGTTTAGTTTTGTTTCTATAATCGTTCATATTTCCTGTAGTATAGATTTCAATTTAAAATTATGTTGAGCATGTAGGTTCTTTTTATTAAATAGCAATCGGTTGCGTTTAAGATAACTTTCAAGTTTTTTTGCAAAGTCTTTCGATTTCTAGATTAAATTTATTTGATTAATTATAATCTAGTTCTTCTTATTCTAGTTTTTATCATGAATCTACTTAAGAATATGTTAGTTTGTTTTGAATTATGAAATTAGTTTAGGTCATATTACTATGGAATTCAGTTATTAAAGTAGGTTTACTTCTTGTTTTGCATTACAGTAGTACATGCATGGGGTAGCTACTCTTCAATAAAGCATTTAAATTGACTGTTTCCTTAAAGTTTTAACATTTTCTTTAAACAGACTTTCATACAGACAGTCTGTTCCACCTTTAAAACAAGACTTCATTTCCACCTGTTATACAGTCGTTCATTCAGTCTTGTGTGTTTTTAATTTATTTTAAAGTTTACCCTTCTAGTTTTCTGATTCTATCTGAGCAGTAATGGTTAGATAATGTTTATATTTTATTTTTAAAATACCTTTGGAGAAGATTGTTTAATACTTCTTGTTGAAACTCATTTCTCCTTCCTCTTTCTTTTACCTTATGCATAGGAATGATATTATGCAAATTAACTCATCTTATTGATCTGTAATTGAGCCTTGATTCAAGTTGTTCCTTTAGTCTTAAATTAGATGCATTAACAGATTAGGTGTTTATAATTTGTTCTTTTAAATTATACAATTGTGAAAAGGATCTATAAGATAGAACTCAAATCACCTTTGTAAGTTTTATGTTTGTCCATAAACTATGTCTACCCTCATATAATATTTTGTAAGTAGGAGTTATTTGTGTATAAACAATCATGTTTACTATTTCTTGTAATTGGACATTTCACAGTTTGCACATTTTTGTAGAGATGAAACTAGAACTAATTCCCTTTATCTTTTACACTTCTTTTGAGAGCCATTTTGATACCTCTCCTGCCCCAGTTCCTATTACAATAAATGCCTATCCTCAGAATAATCAAGGATAGTGGAATTAAGATAATTTAGTTAGTGTATGTTTAGTTTCTATTTGGTCATTATAAATCCTTTTTAATGTAGTCATTCTCTCAAGTAAAAATCAAACTTTCTAGATAGTATATTTTATTATCATAACACTATTTTTATCTAGAAATTTATAAATAGGTTGATGTTACCTTTGTTTTCATTAACTTAACTAGATCCTTAGGAGTTCAACTTAAGACCTTTCAATATTTGGCTTATTAAGAGTATTACCACGACATTCTCTACCTTCACATATATTTTGTAGCAACTCTAACCTACTAACCCCGGTTGATAATTAAATATTAGGTAAATTATTCAAGACAATATTTTTCCCAGCAGGGGTTATCTCCCCTACAATCTGATTTTCTCCTCTTTCATATGGATTTGTCTCTTGGGATTTCCTCTATGATTTCACTCCATGATTTTACCTCTGCTTCTTGTTCATTTCATAGGATGAGTTTTACTTCTATGAATTGTTCATTCATGATCTGCGATTTGTTCATTCATGCTCTGAGTTTTACCTCTGTGATTTATCCTTTCTTCATGGACTGAGCTTGATCTATGCATTTTATTTATTTACGTCTCATCTTGTGAAGTGAGCCTCTTTGTCTTTCTCATCCACTTACCTCACGATTTTGCTTAGTGTGAGTCTCTGAATTTTTCTAAGTTGCTTACCTCACGATTTTCTGAGAGTTAGTTCTTATGGGTTTTTCCTATGTGCTGGGTTCTATGCCTGGAGTGACCGTGAGGTTACTCTTCAAGTGTGGACTGTGAGTTACTCAACATGACTGTCAGAGGGTATCAGTATGACTAAGTGTCTCTTGTGTTAAGTGACTGCATGCCCTTAAAATGACTATATTTGACATGGCTAAATTACTCAAGCCTGTGCTTTTGATTGAAACCTCTCTTTCTGTTGACTAAGAGTCTAAGGTTAGTTTCAGTCTTCTTTAACCCTGTCTCAAGGTATATGTATGGTTTACCCTGTTTGACTTGTCCCTTTGGTGACAGGATCAAACTCAGAATTATCTGAGTATAAGGTGGATTCAAATAATGGTTGTGATTCCTTAATGTTGTATCTCCTGCACTTTATTTATTCATTCTTGTACATGAAATATGGTATGACATCTCAATGACCAACCTCAATGCAGTGACCAGTAGAGTGTTAAAATTAACCCAGTGACCAGCAGAGCGTTAATTTGAAAGAGATGAAAATTTGTAATTTTGTTTTGGGTTAGTGAACAAATCTCTGTTAATCTAGGACTTTGTTTAATGATTTATCTTGTTATATCTTCTATTGTTTTCCATATGAAAACTGGAAATTATTATTTTGTTTGGTGAACTAATCACTAATAATTCAGAACTTGCATTGTCCCAAGCCAAAGCAAAGATATATTTTTGAAATATTTTTCATAAGACAATTGTGAAATTTGTGAGGTGAGAGTTCTATCTATAATTTCATGTAGTGGAACTTGTTTTAAAATTGGCAAAAAACATAAATTTTGAGCATGATTATGGTTATGTAGCATGGTTAATGTCATGGTTATGTTATGTATCATTTTTTAAGGTTGAGACTTCAATCCTCATTTATTTCTTTTCTATTTTGGCCAATCCCTGAAACCTAAAAGGGCATGGATTCAAGTTTTATCTAGTGCATTCATGGTAGTTTGCTTGAAATTCTGGATAATACTAATTTTTATTGTGTTCAGTTTCTTGTTGTTTTGGTCATGGGACTGGATGGAAAATTCTCTTAGACCTTTGCAAGTAATGATCTTTTGAATGATCTCTACCATAGTAGCAAAATAAAAAAACACATAGGGGAACTAGTCAAATGCCCAAGTTTTACATCCAATTTTTTTCTAAGTAAAACCACATGGGTTTCCCTACATTTCATAGATGATACCCGATGTAAACGTGTTGGTGCAGATTATGGCACCTGACCTGGTAGGGACATTGAGTGAGGAATGCAATAGAAGTAGCTAGCCTGTGGGATGAACCTTCATCCCTTCTCAAGCTCAAAGTGCTCAACCATTCGAGCTACCCTACAAGGCTAAAATTTTGCATTCAGTTTACTGCACTATTTTTTTAGAATCAAAGTATATCCAACAAAACCAAAAAGCCTGAGATGTTTCACCTTGGGTTTTCACACACCAAGCTTCTTCAAGTGTACTGTTTTGCATTCAAAGATAAAATTTTGCATCCAGTTTACTTCGTTGTTCTTTTAGAGTCAAAGTATATGCAACAAAAGCAAAAAGTCTGAGATTATGGTGAGATTTGGAACATGTAGCCCTAAAATGGTGATATTGTTAGAGCATCTTGAAGACTAGGGTTAGGGTTTAATCCATTGTATATTAGTAGATAAATATTTTGAGAATAAATCCTAACTTGTACTTGGTGAGAGAAGAAAAAGAGGAGACATCTTACCCAAAAGAGGAGACATATTTCCTTGGAGGACAGAGTCTTGTGTGATGCATTCTTGTTGGATCTCCTTGTTCTGAGCAAGGGTTTTCATCATTTTCCCTAGCTAGGGTTTTCGAGGGATAGAAGAATGCACTATCTTTGTGATAAGACTATTGTAGGTGCATCAACTTCATATTTATGGATATTTCATATTAATTAAGTTTCCAGTTGTCCAATACTTGTGTAAATTATAGATTTAAATTTCAACCATCAATATTCTTCATGGTTTGTAATTTCCAGCACTATATGTCTTGCTAATTTGACATAATTTAAGGGTGAATACATTAAGTGATTTGACATCATAATCAAAGAATATAAGGGGAGAATTACTGTTGTTTTTACAGCTATCATAAGTGTTTTCAGATCTGTTATATGCATGGTAAGATTACCCGAGCGCTGAAACTTAGTGGAACATATTGGTATCTTTTCACTTGAATTGCATGGTGGATTGGGGTTGATAAGAATTGAAATATAGTTTGTTGCTGCTGGAAGCTGTTTTGTTTATATTTCATATCAGTTGTAAGGCTGAAAATTCACAAGGTTCAAATCTGGTAAACCTCTTGTTAAGAGATGAAATTTTTGTTTTGCATTAAAACTCTACAATTCAGAAATTCCTACAATTTCTTTGTTTTTATTTTTATTTTTCAACAAGGGTAGTATTTGTGCATAAAGATACACTTCTAGGGCACCAAAACCGCCTTGACTTTCAGTATAAAATTCATGTGCTTTTTTCATGGCCGTGCTAGTGTCATGATTCATTATCTTAGTCGATAAAGGAAAGAGAGGCTAATGGACCCTCACATTGCATACTATGTTGAATTTTAACATGTGAATGATATTCTTAAAAAATCGCAGACTGTAATAGAGATAGATCTTTAAACATAAACATCAGAGACAAGTACAGTAATCAACCAAGCAGCACACAGTTGAACACATGATTTTTCACAGGGAAACCATTTAAGGACAAAACCCCCAAAGCATTAGTAAATTATCCACTAAATGATATGACTAAGTTTGTACATGAAAGAAGAAAATTTGACCTTAGAATTCTAAGATGAATGTTCATAAAATTCTCTAAAAACACATAAGCCCTAGTAGGATTACAACTGCTGCATCAGCTGCCACGTGTACAATGATGTGCTGCTTTTGTTGTGAATGGCATGTGACCTGTACCTATTTCCCGAATCTTGTTAACTACTGCTCGAATCTTGTTAATTGTTGCTTGTGACCTGTAAGTGTTGTTTCTTCTAATTTATACCATCACCAAGGGTTGGAGCAACCTTTTGTTGCTGCCGTAGACTTCCAGAAAAGGTTGGAGCAGTGGTCTGCTACTACCCCTGGCCTCCACCAAGGTTATGGAAGTCTGTTTTTGTAGCCTTAGACCACCTGCAAGGCTATTGTTGTAGCCTTAGACAACCACGAAGGGTGGTGGTGCTGCCACTAGGCCTGCTGTAGCAGCCCTAGTCACCACCAAGGGTCTGTATAAATTGGGGAAATCTTTATTTTCTTCAAGATGAAGTTGCTAGTTGCTAATGTTGATGAAACCAACAAATTGTGGTATCAATGGTTGGGTCATATCAACTTTGGGGCCTTGCAACATATGAGTTGTTTAAGGATGGAAGATGAGCTTCTGCATATTAAACTACGTACGGGTGTCTGTGAAAAATGTATGTTGGGGGAACAACGTAATGAGTTATTTCCTAAGGATTTAAGCGAAAAGTCTCTGAACCAATTAGCTGGTTTATAATGATATTTTCACTCCTATGACCACTTCTTCGCTTGGTGGGGATAGATGTCTCCTTACCTTCATTAATGATTTCTCCTACTTCCTTTGGGTATATATTATTCATTCCAAAGATGAAGTCTTTAAGAAATTCAAGGAATTAAATCATTGTGAAAAATCATAGTGATCACAAAATCAAATCTATTAGGACTGTTGAAGGAGGAGAACATTTCGATGATGAATTTCATCCATTTTTGACATCTCGTTGCACTGTTTGGCAAAAGCCAATCTCTCAACAAGATGGAATAGCTCATTGAAGCAATACAGCTATTATGTAAATTGATTGTTGTATGTAGCATTCTCTTTAAATAGAGTTTATGTTATGGGGGAAGTAATCTTCAATAGCTATGATCGAGCTACTGAATCCCTCTTTTTATAAGGCCATTTCTACAGTGATGATATAGTGGCTTGGGAAATGAAGGCTTAGTATTTAATGAAGATTTGTTTTAGTAGAATAGAAATTTAAATTATTGGTTTAAATTTAATTATTTAGGATGGTTGGAGGTGAGTGGCTAGTGCCAATAACCCTATTCAGAATGTGGAGTATTGGGGCTTCTACGAGGTCTAGAAAATATGAATGGATGGGAGTAAATATGTTCTGCATACATGCAGAAATTTACCTATGAATGCAATATTAGATGGCTAGAAATTAACAGTTTTTGTAGGCTTTAACTAGGTGCTCTCTAACAAGGAGAGAGTTTATTTCAAGATGCAATAGACCTTGTAGTATTTCAATGCAATGATATAACATCAATTTTTCCAGCTTGAAGATAAATTAACAAAGAGAAGAATTCATAGCACCGCATTCACTCTCCTTTAATGATATAGTTGACCTGACATGAAGTCCTTATTGCAGCAGATTTAGTAGAAGATTTCAACAAAAAATCAACAAGATGAATATTATGGATAGCCACACGTGTAGAAAACTTTTTCTTCGCGTAGCCTACAGAGAAAAACAAACATCAATTGATGAATCTTTCCTTTCTCAGTCAATAATAAAACTGTAAATACAACAAAAAAAACCTTGACTAACTTCTCCTATGGCATCATATTCTTTGTTTGGCCTGGTCCCCCCTTTTTCACACCCATAGGCTTACATTCATACTGACAAAGCTGAGCTTCTAGAGCTGACTATCATCCTCTGCCACGGTTTACATTCTGCCTGTGTGTTTTTTGTATTTCTGATTTATTGTTGATTGTTGATTATTTCAGCAAAAACCAGTGATTGAGATGATCAAACTGATTTTTTTTAGTTTTCTTTCTATTTGTTTTCTCTTTTGAAGTTTTTTTTATTCCTTTCAGACATTGCAATAGTTTAGGTTTGCTGAATTTTGGGTTTAGGGTCCTCTTGTTATGTATGCAAGGTGTACTTTGTTGACATTGTTTTACTGTCTTAGTGTTTAGCAACTTTTCAATGCCATGTACTACTGATGATCATCTTTATGCAGCATATTTTCTAGGTTTTTTGGCACCATGTACAAGATCTTATGATCATCTTTACTGCGGTTATTATCCAGAATGAGGGCTACACTGCAGTATCCATAATGACGGCTGCACTAAATCATATATGTACAATTATTCATTTGTTGAATCTAAACAGTTACATTTGAATGGTAATCTATATTTGTAAATTTGACCCTTTTTTAATAGCAAAATGATAAATGATCGTAATTAAAACATTTTTATTTGTATCATAATGATTTTAGATGTGTTTTTTTGGTATGGTTTTGACACATAATTCATGTAGAATTTTGAACCACTCCTTGTTTTATTTGAGAACATGGTTACAAATAAAATTTAAGACAATACAGAAATGTAAATGTTATGATAAAAACTCATTTTCAAGGGATACAAATAATAAAATGAGGTAAATGTTACAAGCATTTAATGTCAATGAGTGTGTTCTTATTGTGTAAGCATAAAATTTATGGTTCAATTAGATGTAGATGATGAACTTTGTTGTTGGGTTAATTTTTTAACATTCCATATGAATATAGACCTCCATATACTGTGAGGGATAAGGTGAAAGGTTTTTTTCCATCTTCATGCTCATGTTTCATTGAATGAAAAGGTTGTGTGGTGCACTTTCATGTATGAAGAGATGAGTGTGAAACTAATGCCAAGTGCATGGAATTTTTTTAGAATATTCATGACATAAATAATGGGGACAAGATCACCCTTGACACATTTGTGAAGCTAAAATTGTTGTATTTTATCACCATCACTATTCATGCAACATAATGTTCTTGTTTTTCATCACCCTATTTTCAAAGTTTTGAGTATGTGCATGAGTTATTTTTACAGCACACCAAAAAGACCAACATACCAATATGTGCATGAGTTATTTTTTCAGTGCACCAAAAAGCCCAACATACCAAGATAATCAATGCATCAAAATCTATCATGCTAAGTCATGTGTGCATATTATAAATAGTTGCAATTTTTCAAAACTACTTTATTGTCTTTTTGAAACTCACATATAGGAATGTAAGATGAGTTTATGGTGGGCATGTATGAGCATGATGCAATAGATTAGAGTTAGGGTTTGAATATCTTCTTTAGTGCACATAATATAAGGATATTGCATGAACCTATCTTATGACTATGACAAGGTTTCCGTTGTAAAAATTTTGTGAATATTACATGGATGAATCTTGTTTGCGATTTAATCTTAATGGTGTGCATGGTTTATGATTATTATCTATTTTCATGAGCTGTATAGGTAAACATTTTTTGTAATTCTTATCATTTTTGGTTGATACCTTATCCTCGTTTCAATATTGAAAATTCCATTGTCAATAGGTTATTATTGTTTTACTACCTAAATTATGGTTTATTTTTAGATCCAATAATTGGTTCCATTCCTACAATAGAACACACTTTTCAAAAGGAACCAATGATTTAAATGTCATGGAAACCCTTTATACATGATCAATACAAAGAAATGGAAATGCTATTTTCAAATAAGGATATGTAGTTCATTATAATTTATATATAGCATGGTGGAATAATAGGCTCATCAATACTATGAGTTGATCATCTATAATCAAGAACTATTGAAAAGAAAAATAGACTATTGATTTTAATGCTCGTAAAATAAGGTTATGTTAATGGATTTTTCTATTGAATATATCAGCACTTTGAGCTAACCAAAATTATAATCAAGAACTATTGAAAATATAAATATACTATTGGTTTTAATGCTCGTAAAATAAGGTTATGGTAATGGATTTTTCTATTAAATATATCAGCACTTTGAGCACACAAAAATTAAGTAATTTTGAGGAAGGTCAAAGAGGGAGGTTGCTAAAATTGATATCATTGTATGTAACCATTCTATTTGTAGAAAAAAATATAAATGAAAATGAAACCAGATGCAATGGAGGTGTAATCCTCAATGTTCTTTCATTTTGTTCTCAATCCAACTTATTTTCATTACATGTAAATGCCCTACGTTTCTACATTACATCAGGTTGTCTTCACATAAATTTGAAAAGAATGTTTCAATATATTATACTCCTTTGCTTTAAGTGTTTCCCTCTATATGTGAACAATAAGAATGAGAAAAATGTTTCTAATTCTAGCAACCCAAAATTTAATATATTAATTATAAATATGAACATAGGAAAATGTTGGATATAATATAATTGATTTCTTAACTTAAAATAAGTATTTAATAAAGAATTAAATTTTTTATACTTAAATGAATTTCGTAATTGAAAGTAACTATAGACATTCACATTTCAGTTTAGTGGTACTTGAATTTCAATTCAACTTTGAGATAACTTGAGGTTGAACTATATCTTCATTAGTTATCTTTAAATTAGTAATACAAAATCATGATATTGTGCCTTCTTATGCTTTAAAAATATGTAACAAGTTAGAAATATAATTGTTGTTCCGTAATGTTCAATCTCAATATTTATATTTAAATCCATTAAAACGTCAGCAACACCAAGAACAGATATATGAATTTAGCTTTATCAAAACCGATAATATATATTTAAATTAATATTGTTAGAAAGAGCTTCTCTTAGTTTCGAGAATTATATATATATTCTCTACTGAAGAGGCCAACCACGTGAAGGTGGAAGATCATTTGGCCCCTCCCACCCACCCACCCACCCTAGAATCAAAAAACAAAAATTCGTCAACCTTGATGTGTTTTTTATTCATATGAAATGTTCCACTGGAATATTATCAAGAATGGCATTATGATATTCTATCAACAATTTCCATTGTCGATGCTTGGAATTTTTCCTACTCTTCACTGCCTTCAACTGCAATCAAGCTACTATGACCAAATTATTGTATTGATCACATACAACATCTGACTCATAGTCTTGAAAAAGAATATGGTCTTTACATTTCCTTACTTCTGCAAAGAAATGTACCATTATAACCATTGAACCCACACCATACGTATAATTTGACGAGTCTTTAAATTATTGCATCAACGTGCTTTTTGACCTAGTGCATCTCAATAAATAATAATGCACTTTTTATGGATTATCTACTGGTGCAATGACAACAAATACATCACCTTCTCTAACCAAATTAGAAACACGGTCATAATCTTTGTTAATCACAAGTGCTTCATTGTCGTGCTCTACATCACTGATATTTCCAAATGGGGGCAATGGTGTCAATTCTTGGTGTCGCCATGGTTTCACAAATTTGTTAGTTTGGTTTTGACACTCATCCAAGGACTCTACATCATCAATACATGCAAGAAAAAAACAAGAGTACTTTCATTTCTCGATTGCGGGTATATTTGTCATTTTCTTACTCCTAATGGAGTGTAGGCCCCTTGTTTTCAGGATTGCAGTACAATTATGTGGAATTGATATGTCAACATCACCCAATATTCCATAAAAACCTTCTCACATTACCCAACCTTACATTAAATTCATGGCTCAAATTTCGTTTGCACTAATTAACAACATCGTTTGAATTTTCAAGGCGAGAAGCTGAGTGATTCATTTGATATATCTTGAGAGCATGTTTCACGTAGGCGCCAACACCATCGTGTTCTCCTTTTCCATGTCCTGTTTCAAAAAGGATCCATGTGTGGCGAACGTCCGTGTTTCTATGAAAGTGAGGCAACCATAAGAATGAGCATGCTGATTTAAATTGACCAGCACAACCATTTTACCACACCCAATGTTCTTTAAAAGTGATCTTTTGTCTTGATAATTCCTTATAAAGCATACCAAAGCAATGTTGTACAAAACATGTATCACATGTATGATCATCACTAATGTAGAAATGATACTCCTTAATCAATTCATGATTATTTTTATTGCTATCAAAACCATCGACATCAATCTATCCATGTCTATACATAATATGAACAAGTATAGATACCTCATCTGAATGATAATACTCATTTTGTATCTCCTTTTGCGGAGTGAACATGTAATTTTCAGCAAAATAGACAATGGATAATATTGTTCCTTTTCCAAATACATCTCATGATTGCTTGAGCTGTAAGTCCTACCATCGTGCTGAGTGAGAGTGCTTGACATATTTATATATTTGATCCTTGAACAAATTAATAAAATCTGTCAAAGAGATATCACTGTAAACTAAATTAATCTTTATTGATGGTGATGTTGAATCTGTAATAGGAGTATAATCAACATATTCATATATCTTCCATTTCACAATGTGATTTGATATTTGAGGATGGTTTGCATCAATGTGCTAGTTAGCATTAAAAAGGGCCAAATCAGAACATTCCCCACATTTTTTACCCCTGACACATTGTTTCTTATAGAATACTTTATCATTCTCTTGCGCACAAAGTATTTTAGATACAAATTCATGAACACTCATAGGAGGGGGGTTATTTGGCCAACACTACATGCCAAAATCTAGAAATGTCTCATAATATAATTTGAATTCTACATCATATCGACAACAACATGTGTCATGAACAACGATGGGCCTGACATACCATGGTTTAAGCTTCACAAATGTGCTAAGAGAAATCTTCGCATCAACATTACTCTCCATAAAGGTTTTGAACATTTCCACTTGAGTGATTTATGTTATGTTCTTGTCATGAGTTTGATATTTTCCTTTAGATATGTGATGTCACATAACATCCTTTTCATTTGGTAATACATGAGAGTTTAAATGCCAAAACTCTTTCACCCTGTCTCTCACATCATCTGGAAGTCTATCTTGATAAGATTGCCTACAGATAAAACCCCAACATGCAACTTCATCATCCTCATCTAATTGAACCATAACGTTTTTATGCTTCCATAAACTTTTTCTTGATGTTTTTAACATTCTTGCAATAGTAGACAACAAATGACTGTTTACCATGTTTTTTGCCACAACCCCTATTAGAATAGATTTATGAGAAACCATGTAATTACGAGATCGTTTTTTTTCAAGTGATGCAAGGACCGATGTCAAATTTTGTGATACAATCTCATTTAATTTAGCCTATTTGACATTTTTAATGCCCAATAATGTCATTGCATTTCTTAGACATTTTCGCTTTAACAACATATTGAACAATTGAGCTTGTTCTGTGACAGAAATACCTTCAAAATATCCTTTGACTATCTTTTTTACTCTATAACGAGCTATATGATCAGGCATCGGAGGTCCCATTTCTTCAATTTTACTTCAATCCATATTCCCAAAAAACTTGTCGTCAATGACGATATTGTTGCATCTTCTAATTAATCTTTATGAATTGGTAAGTGTGGTAGGATGTTGTATGTTAGATGTCGATCCTACATAAAAATAAATATATAAATTTAGCTAATTTTGAGTTCTTTCAAATCAAATATATATATAAGTTTATATATATTATAAAGTAAATTATAACCATATATCAAAATTTATTTACTCACCAATCATGGGCTCAATCTTGATGCTACCCATTGTTTTCTCCACATTTGTCATTTCCTCATCACCTCCATTCTCTTCATTTCTTTCATCAATGTGTTCCTCGATAATCTGCATTCCTTCATCACCACCATGTGCGAGGTTCATATTTTGCATTTCTTCGTCACCACCAAGTTCCTCCACATTTCTTTCCATTGCTATTTTTTCTCTTGACTTTCTCATATTTTCATGCTTTTTGTCATTCCTTGCCTCTTCATCAATTCTGCTGCGATCTTTTTTTTTCCGCAATTCCTTCGATTTCCCATGTTGAAGGAATTAAAACCTAAAATCCAATGCATAAAAAGATATGAGAATTGAGAGTTAAATACATACATTGAAAAAAAATAATAACAAGACCCAACAAGAGTAATATGCTAAGTACTATTGTATGAAAAACTTATAGGTCTGCCAAAATAAGGTTTTGCACCAGAGAACGTAAAATTACCTAGAAGCAGTCTCAAGAAAATGCCCACCATATAAATCATAGGTTAAAGTAAATGCCCACAGCATATGGTCAAGCTATACTCTATTGATATTTCTACCTAAACATGATCTCAATTTGTATTAAGCATGTCTAATGAAAAAATTATGGATTTGCCAAAATAGGGTTTTAGGATAAATTTTTGAGAAAGTCCTGAAAATGACCGAGTCTTGGAAAATTGGCTCAGGTGCCCTTGGAAAAATGCTTGCCATGCCTAATGGGTGAATGATAAAAATAATTTAAAAATACCATGATCTAGATTGTTAAGAAGGATATCTCTCCATAGTCTTAGTTTTCACAGAAGGTGTTTGATGACAAAATTAACATCCTACCAAAATAGGGGTTCAAGTTGCTTTTAAACCAAAGTAGCAAATCTTCCTAAGTGGCCTCAGGAAAATGCTTGCCATAGTTTGTGGGTTGGAGAAAATTATCGCACCATATGGTCATTGTGTAGATGGGTGTTTAATCTACCTGTACACATCTTCAGATCAACTTGAAAGTTCCTGAGGAAGAAGTTATGGATCTGCCAAAATAGGGTTTTAGGATAAACTTTGGAGAAAGTCCTGAAAATGACGAAGTGTTGGAAAACTAGCTTAGGTGGCCTTGAGAAAGTGCTTGTCGTACCTAATGGGTGAATTATTAAAACAATATGAAACTACCATGCTCTAGCTTGTTAAGAAGGATAGCTCTCCATAGTATTAGTTTTCACAGAATGTGTTTGATGACAAAATTAACAGCCTACCAAAACAGGGGTTCAAGTTGCTTTTACACCAAAGTAGCAAATCTGCCTAAGTGGCCTCAGGGAAATGACCAACATAGCTTGTGGGTTGAAGAAAATTACCACACCATATGGTCATTGTGTAGATGGGTGTTTTTTTCTACCTTTCCTCATATTCAAATCAGCTTGAAGGTTCCCAAGGAATAAGTTATGGATCTACCAAAATAGGGTTTTAGGATCAACTTTGTAGAAAGTCATGAAAATGACTAAGTGTTAAGAAACTGGCTCAGGTGGGCTTCAAAAAATGCTTGCCGTACTTAATGGGTGAATGATAAAAATAATTTGAAACTACCATGCTCTAGCTTGTCAAGAAGGATATCTCTCCATAGTCTTAGTTTTCATAGAAGGTGTTTGATGAAAAAAATAAGAGCCTACCAAAACAAGGGTTAAAGAAAATACCTTGATAAAAAAAGAATTGTGGCTTGAAGAACTTGGATAATGCAAAATATCAGCAGATCTGAAAACTCTGATATGTGAACTCCCGGCTTCAATATGGATATAAAAACTCTCGGTTGAAAACTAATCTTTAAACTCTCAACTGAAAAATGCTCCGCGAACTCATGGCTGAAAAATGCTCTGTGAACTCTCGGCTGAAAAACCCTCTGCGAACTCTCGACAGAAAAAAACAGATTAAAACTTCTCGATTGAGAGATGGATAAAAACTCTCTCGTACAAGAGCCTATTTATACACCTCTCGGCCGAGAAGTTTTGGAATCCCGTCAGAATCACGAGAGTTTAATGTGTCAGCACCTAAAATATTCTCGAAGCATTATGTGACAAAACTCTCGGCCGAGATATATTTTAAGTTGTCATCCGAGAGTTTAAAACAACTTTCGGCCGAGAGATTTGCTTAGCTCTGGGTTAGATTTTGAGTGAAACTAACTCTCGCCCAAGACAATTTAAATCTCTCGGCCGAGAGTTGTTAGTCAACATTTCCAACACCATTTCTGTAGTTTTCATAAAGACTTTAGCAAGGTTGAAACACTGCAAAAAATGAGAATTACCTGTCAGAGTTTATACTAGTAGATTCATCATTCAATCTACTTTCTCATCATATATATATATTTTGATTTCATTTAGGATTTCTATTTTTTACAATTTGTTTTCTAAACTTTATCATTAAAAAAACTAGTGACAATAAAAATTCAATATCATCACGAAGACGAAGCCAAATTTTTTTTTTTGAAATCACAAGGTTGTTCCTTGCAGTGTCCTCTTCAAAAGGGTTCTTTTAGTTTTTTTTATAAGAGTCACATTTAAAAGAAAATGAGACGACAAAAACATGTGTCAATAAGGCACCATTTTTTGTACATATATTATTTCGATAAATAATAAAAATTAGCGTATAAGTCTGAAAATCCTAAACATATAGTCTATGCACAACTGCAATGAGTGTAGATTATGATTATACATTTCGTTTCCCTAAAATAAACAACTATCTCCAAGGAAAAAGGAGGCCACAAAGGTGACTCATTATTCATACTTAAAATTTTAAAGTATATGTCGTTGGTGCCCTCCAAATTTTCCCCACTATATGTCGATAAAATTTTTTTAAAATATGAGTACGTAGCTAATTCAATTCTCTAAAACATTTGTGCTTACTTCAAGGTGAAATTCGTAAAGGAGATATCGGTTTGAAGGGGTTGAACTTGAAAAACATAAAATTTTGCAATTTGTTTTGTCAAAAAACAAGAAAAAGTGTTTCCCAACTTCATGTTTTTACTCAAAAGGTAATTCATGTTTCTTGGGGAAAGAAAGACTATGGATAAAATAAAAATCCCTTTTATTATAATGAAAAATTTTGGCCAATGAAAAATCATGCGAGTAGCGCGATAGGGGCTGCAAAAGCTTTGAGTTGGAGCATTCTACCCTAGGGTCGACAACCATTGGCCTATTCCGTATGTTCGCCATAGTTTCCTTCCATGTTTTATGTTTAATCTAGTGTCCTAAGGTGTAGCATAAGAAGAATGACAAAGAAATTAAACTATACTTTCTTAGCTTCGATTCAGAACAATATGATGTGGCGACGAGAATCATCGTCATGAATATTATGGAGTTATATTTAGGGCATGTTGTCGTTAATAGGTCATACCATACACAGGCAGTTCACTAGTTGGGGCATACCAATTGCAGTTCTGGTAAAATCATATCTAAACATTAGCTTTTTGGGAACAAACCCAAACATTATCTAACCATCATCGTATTGGAACACTCCACTCATTAAGATAGAATGGTTGTTACCTATCCTGTTAGAAAGAATATGTGGTTTCTAACGGACTCAGAACGCTAATACGAGTTTTTTCTATCTGTATGGGTACAACCCCAAAGATATAAAAGGGGTAGGTCCAATATGGATTATCTCAAGCCGCGAATATCTGTCATTTCAATGAGAGGTCCAATCATTCAACAAAGGGAATTTATTTATGGGCCTTATCAAATTGTAATATAACTATGGATCCAACTTCTTGGATTTGCAACATGTGCAATAAGAGCCGTATTCATGGTGGGTATGCAACATGTGCAACAAGAGAATTGTTAACGGTGAATACATGAGCATTATGGCACGGTGCAACATGAGCGTTGTTCAGGAAGCAAATCATGTTGAGGATTTCCCGTTGGAAAACCCGTCGACCTGGAACCACCAGCAAAAGAGAAGGCATAAGCAGCGGTTCGAATTGATTCAGTTGCTTATCCATCAGTGGAAGAAGTAGATGTTATTGACCCTAAACTATTTTAATAAGTACTCGCAGTGGATTCATCCTTTCACTCATATCCAAATCCATTTGTTTCACCCCTTTTATTGCTCGAGTTTCATAACCAATTGATATTGACTTAGTTTCCCAAGTGGAATCACCATAGGCATAACGTGTTATGGTATGAGGAGGTAAGGTTATATGTTCCTTTCCAAGTATGTGTTCTTTGATGAGGAAGAGTTCCTAGTTGGATTGGCTCTATGATAAGGGAACGGTCTCTAGGGATCCATATAGGTATCTTCCTTGAAGGGATCCATTCCCTTAAGGGACCTTTGTCCTACACGTACCAATTGTTTAAAAAAATGTCTAAAAGAAGTGTTTTGTTATGGACTGCAAAAAAAACTTCTTCAACAACCTAGGTATGTAACAAAACCCATAAGTAAGGAATTCACTCAATGAGTAAGGAAAACCCTGAAAGGTTTTTTATCAAATAAATATATAATTAATTATTATAAAATCATGTTTCCTCATATAATATATATGTAATTTATGAACTCAAAAATTTAGAAAGGAAAATGAAAAATGACTCCTTTATGTTTTAGATTGTGGATAGTTTGATTTTTTTTGCTATTCATTCAGACAATAAGATAGATTTTATCTTTTATAGAATACCCTATTAGACAAGTGCTACATGCTAATATCTTTCACTTAAAGGCCTGCATGTTTATAGAACTAGTTTCATTTAGAATTGAGAGTATAACGGGCGGGGAGAGAGGCGGGAGACATCACGTTGATCTAAAGTTGCAGGGTTAGAAAGTTTTCGAAGGTTCTTCTAGGGGGTGAATCATGTACCTCCGTCTGGGAGGACGGATCCCGAGATGAGCGAGCACATAGAGGGTGGGTAAGTGCCCCTTTTATTGTGCTCGGATATGGAAATTGAGAAGGGAAAAGACAATCTACAAGCATTTTATATCCATATTGGGAAGGATTGAGATGGAACCGATGGGAACAATAAAGAAGGCAGTATGAAGGGAGATTATATAATGTGAAGGAAATGTGTCCCAAAATCGAAAACAATGTCGGTGCTCCAAATTAACTCGAAACGGGATCTGGCTCATGGAGAATACTCTAATGTGGTGGATAAACACTACATGGAAACCTCAAGGGAATTATGATCTGCAATTGGGGGCCAAAGGTTTCTTCACAATAATCTTCTTTAATGAAGCAGACATAACTAGAATATTTGATAATGGGCCATATTTCTTTAATTATGTAGGTCTCCTAATGAGACCATGGAAATAACAGTTTAATATAAATAAAGAAAATCCAACAATAGCCGCGGTATGGATCAAAATGTACTCCCTACCAACAAAATACTGGAAAAGAAGAAATACTGACAGACATTGGAAACACTCTGAGGAAGTTCATAAAATTCTTGGATCAAAATAGGTAGAAACATTATACATCCTATACCAGAATATGGATATACTTAGATATATCACAATATCTTCCAGATGGAATCAAGTTATCATGGGATGATGAAGATTGGTTCCAAGCGATAGACTATGAGAAGATGCCCTTTAGATGTAGAAGGTGCCATGAGCATGGACATCTATTTAGAGACTATCCACAGAATAAAAAACCACGAGGAAAGAAAGATCAAGAAAATCAAGACGTTGAAGGACTTAACAGAGTTTAGAATAATAAAATGTTAGCCAAGAAAACAACGGGACCAGAGATTCACATAAAAGTTCAAACTCAAAACAGTTTTGAAGTCTTACAAAAAGAAAAAAAGAGTAATAACCAGAAGAAATATCCGACGGAAGAACTACAAGATCCATAGAAAGAACTTGAATATCCCAACCTAGGAAGATACTAAGGAAACAAATAAGAACAATAATATGGTTACTGAAACCGATGGATAGGAAATGAAGATAGGGTATCTATACTTGGAAGGCCTAGAAGTAGCGTGCTCTAAAATTTACCAGAATAGATACCTCCATAACAAGTATCACTATTGGAAAAAACGATTATTAAGGAGAAATCTATGAGTTTTGTTGGAATAATGTCTGGATCTCTGAAGGAACCAGATGGTAAAATTAAAGGAAAAAAATAAAAAAGAGGAATACATAGCAATGTTCAAAAAATCCAAATCGTTAGGGCTAAACTAGTAGCATCAGGGCAATATCCCACCATAGATGCGGTCCTTTATTTTGCAACCACATAGTTTCCCAATGTAGATTACATCCTGAAATATAAGAGGTTGTAACAATACCTTGAAGATTAGTCTTCTAAGAAGAAGGATTGAAATTGAAAAACTAGGTATCATCTTTTTACAAGAAACGAAGTGCTCAGAGGATGAACTTAAAGTTATAGGGGGGGGATTCTAGTGGGGGAGTGAAGCTATGGTTGTTTATGCGAAAGGAGTGGCAAGGTGTTGGTAGTCCACAACAACCCCTTCATTTTTTCTCTTATAATGAAAAAATGATCCGCTCTCTTCTATGATTTAAAAAAAAAAGATTATAAAAGAGTGCCTTCAGAATCTTTGATTCTGAAGGTACTCTCAATTATAGAAGAGTTAAGAGTCGTATTAGAAATTTATGAAACACTTTCATAAATTTGACAAATTAGCAGCTGTCAGTCTTGTAAATTTTATATATGATCAATTTTAACATTAATTAATTCATTCGATTCTATATATTAATTTAAGAGATTTAAGGTATAGTATGCTAATTAGTTTTTAAATGAAGATACATTTTGAATTTGTTTGAAACTTGGTTTTGATAAGATATTTATTATTATAAGTTTTTGAAATCCTTATAACTAAAGGTGATTTATTAATTAAAAATATTTTCATTAAACCTAAGGTTCATATTTCACATATAACTTAATCTTCTAATATCATATCATTGCTTTGTAAAATTGTACATATATAACAAAAAATAGCGACAATGCAAATGAATGTATATTATTTCAAAATTTTCATGCGTCACATAAATATAATCATAATATTTTTTTGAGCTTTGTATCGTATCACATCTTGTTTTGGGTCATAAGTGATTAGGATTTCATAAAGTATGTAAAACTATATTTCGAAATAAAATTACATGTATATATATGGTTTGAGTGTGAATGGTGATTTCTATTTAGTTGTAATTTCAGAAACCTTAAGAACATTACGGATTATTATGATAACTCAACATCATCCTATTTATGAACACGATTGCCTTCCAGATGTAATATAGGGTTATTATCAATTAATAGTTATGATTAAGGTACATGATTCGTATGGCTAAATCGATAACATCTGTTACAAGGATTGCTGCATAAAGATTGAATTTGTATTGGTATGAGGATTTGGTTAACACCTATAAATTTAATTGACAGTTGTGGGTTTAATGATGAAATCGTATTAGTAGAATTCAATTCCATGAATGACTCATAGCCATTCCCATTCATGATGTTGTACGAGTCCGTCATTCCAGAGTGGGTGTTATTAATGTTTCGATTTATAATCCATGAATTGAATGATTTCTGATATGAAGGATTAGTTAGAGTTTGAAATTTTTTTACATACCGCTTTCTGAAGAATTTCAGTTAGTCATGGCTAGTCTGTCCATTTATCATTAGTGAAAAACACTGGCTGTTGTTCTCATCATTTCCAAATTTGGTTAACATGGCCAAAATTGGGGTTCTCGTCTCTGTGATGTATGAATCAATTGAGGATTTGACATTTCGCGTAATTACTTATACTTGGGTGCCTATTCCTTTGATTTTCACGACTTCATTCATTTCAACCCATAACCAGAGTTGTAGTGAGGAAACAATTGCTCCTCTCAGCGGATTTGAAATTTCAAGACTTGAGTTGGTTGAAGCCAATGAGAAAGCTGCTCTATTATTCGAAAAGATTGGATAGGGTCAATTTTTTAGATGTTTTAGTGGCCATAGTGTGGAGGTTACCAAATGATTTGCTATGAGTTTTAAGGAAAATGTAGCTCAGATTGGGGATTTTAAGTTTATAATTGATGAGGATAAGATTGCAGAAGCTACGAAGCTTCTTCAAACTGGAGAGCGATGGCTTAAAGGAGGAAAGGTTGATAAGAAGAGATGTCAGTCTTTACTGTTGCCCTTACCTGCTAATGCAAAGTTGAAGATTGGGGTTTCGGTTAAATTTTTAAAACCAGAATGGCAAGCATTTTATGAAATCCTAGTCAAGTATGTATCTTGTGATGGCTTATTATCTCATCTACATTATTATCATATGCGAGTATTGTTAGCATTGAAAGGTTCTAACCTCAATCTTCCATTTTACTTATTGCAAATTCTGAAGAAAATGGCACATTCGGTGCAAAATACCATAGGAAATCCTGATAGGAGTTTGTTCCACCACGGTTTGATTAAAATTTTAATCTAGCATCAACTATCTCTTAGTTGTAAATCTTGGGATGATTTTTTGGTTGAAAGTAAACTAGGGCCAACGCAGTATTGGCCAAACCCTCCCCCTAAAACTCGTAGGAAGCGTAAAGCTCCAGAAAAATCTGAAGTTGATGATATTCATAAGGCTGAGTTAAGGGACAAAAAACTACAGGAAGCAAATCCACCTATAGGTACTTGTATTAGTAATGATGGAATTATGAAGGTCGATCCCTGTTATGCTGAGACAAACATGGGCCAATCCCTATCTGACAAATGCTTCAGTACACCTACAAAGATGGACGATAGATTGACCAAAAATGAAGATGTTGATGCTGTTAATCATGAAAACCCCTCTGAGTTATGTACTCCTAAAAAACATGGTGATGAATCCATGCGAAAAATTGAACAATTAGCACAGGTTTGTTGTGACAAAGGGGGTTTTGAGCCAAAAGGTCTTGTGTTTATTCGTACAAGAAGAATCACTAGAAGCATGAATGCAACACCTACAGCCTCTGTTTCTGCAACCACTCAACAGAATGCTCGGCCAGTTATTTTCCATCTTGAGGATGATGTTTCATCTTTGGTTCCTGAAACCACGCATATAGATGAACCTATTCTCATAGAGAATAATCGTGAAAAATCATTGGACAAAAATGTTACTGAGTCATGTAAGTTTGAAACAGCCCCATCATATATGGATGCTTGTGGTTCTGGCCTTGAGCGATCATTTATGAGCATTCCATCACTAGATAAAGATGTAAATAATATTGATTCTTCTCAATCAGATGATTCATGTCATGACAAGGAAGAAGAAACCCTCCAACAGGTCCTTGACAGAGTATATGAAACCAAAATTGCAAAATTGAAAAACAAATTAAAAGAGTGTCAAGCAAACACAGCCTTGAAATATGAAGAAAATAAAACATTCAGTGAAGAATTACTAAATTGGGTTAATAGATGGAAGGACATGAACTTGAAGAAGAATCGATACAAGAAAGCCAAAAAATCAATGATAGACACAAACCAGCACTTGCTTGAGCAAGTAGATCGACAGAAGTTAGTAATCATCAGGCTCAAAGCTAAACTTTCTGAAGCCAGAAGAGTGATCAATTTACAAAATATAACCTGATGTTGTTTCTATTTTTGGTGATATGGTTTATCTCTCTTTCGACAGGTAATAAAAGATTTTTAAGAGCAATCTCATGCATATAATTTGTTGGTTTTATTGTTATTTCTATAAAAACTGGTTTTAATAAGATTCTTATTTTTGTTTGTATAGGTGTACATGGTATCACTATCCTCAAAAAGCACAAGATGTTTCGGATCACAGTTGGCATACGTTGATGCTTCTTGAAAATTGGAATTTCAAAATAGCCATAAATATGTCAGTTCCCTTGAATCAGGAGATAATACAGGCTAGTCATTTTATTGACTGTTTTTATCCTATAGGAATGTTTGTGACAGGTGTTTTCTCAAGAGATTCGATGCACTTTAATAGGGATAGGACTCCTATGGTATTGAATACAGCACTTATTAGAAAATGAATTGAAAGACTAGTGGGGTTATATAAACTAGTAATTTCAATGCAATAGGTAGGAAGTGGTTGAAGAAAAATATCGTTGAAATATTATTTTAGTACTAGTTTTATCTCTTACTCGAGTTTTATCTTCGGAGGAGGATTGTGACTAGAAATTCTCAGACTGATATTGTTGTTCGGTACTATTTTGAATACTTTTATAATTTATTTCAATATATCATCTTCTAGTTATACTATTGATGCATTTATACTTGGTTATGATCATATTCATTATCTGATATTACACTCTGTCAACACAATATTGCTATTTGAATGAGTATGTTATTATAATTGAATTAATCAGTATTTTTATTGAAAATTCGAAACATAATAATATACATATTCATGCTTGTTTTGATTTGATTTGTATTTTTGCAATGTTTTCATTATGAACATTATCTTCTATTCAAATATTTACTGTTATTTATTAATTGGTAATTAATAAAATATTCCAGAAAAGTTTAAAGTAATTGTTTATTTTAAATTTTATGTTATAGTAAATATATAGAAAAATGATTTAGTGTGGAAGATTTAAATTTTTTCATTTAAATCTTACTCATTTATCCCTCTATTTACTTGAAATATTAATTGATAATTAATATAATATTCAAATTGCTCTCAGCTGGGATAGAATAATTTAGTTAGTGTTATTTTAAGTATAGTTTACATTTAACAGTTGTTAAATAGAATTAGGTTAATTTTAGAATAATTATAAATTGTCTTTTAAAATTTAGAATATTTGAAACAAAATCCTCAAAATTGAAGACTTTCAGTAAGAAAGCAATTTTAGGATAATTGAAGTCTTAGAAAACTAATTTTAGGGTTTATTTAAATAAAAATAAGATTAGGATAAATTTTTACTAAATTTTAATTTCTTTTTAAGAGAAAAAATCAGTTGGTAGCAGGACCATAACCTGCGAGATTTTGATATCTCAAACACACCAGAAGCTGCTTTAAGCGACTTGTGTGGGCTTAATGTCCTTAGTTGGCCTAGGTCAAAAAATCGGGCCAACACAAGGGTAATAGGAATCTTGTGGAACCCAAGAGAGGTGGCCCTCTCTGACTTCACAACAATGGAGTTTTCCATTTCAACATCATTCCAGATCTTAGGTATGAGTACTCTGGGGTTCTTAACCAATATTTATGGGCCTCCTCGTGCCAAGAAGAAATTGAATTTTATGGAATTGTTAGGGATGCTCAAGATGGAAGTGGGAGGGAAACCCTAGATCCTAGGTGGGGAATTAAAGTTGTTCAAGAATATTGACGATAAAAAAGGTGGGCTACAAAATTTAAACTCCATTAGAGATTAATTTAATGAATTGATTGCAAACCTAGAACTAGTCGATGTGAGAATCACCAACAGTGGGAATAAGAAAAGAACAAGAGATAGAGGAATAGCTTGTCGGCTAGACAGCTTTTTGGTTTCTGAATTCTTTATGATGGCAAGGGGAGAATTGACTATCGTGGTACTTCCATCAGCCGACTCAGATCACAGGCCTATAAGTTTGGAATGGCAAAGAGTAGGGCTGATCCTTCGAAGACCCTTCTGATTTGAGAAATTCTGGCTCCTTCAAGAAGATTCCCTGGAGAAACTAAAAGAATAGTGGGAGGACCTTCCACCCATCAGATGAAATAGGATGTACTAGTTTCAAAAAAATCTCAAACTCATACAAAATAAAATCAAGAAATGGAATAGTGATTATTTTGGAAAAAAAATTCAAGCTAAAAAGGAGTTGGATAGCAAGATCCAAGAAGTATAGAAAAAACCCATGCAGAATGGATTCTCGGAAGACATTCGAGCGCAAGAAAAAATCCTGATACAAGAATTTAGTGTAAAAGAACAATAGGAGGAAGCATTCTGGAAATGGAAATCCAAAGTTAAGTGGATCCAAGAAGGTGAATGAAATACAAGCTTCTTCCACAAAGATGACATCCAACATTGTCAGGGCAATCACATGGGGAGAATGAAGAAAGAGGATGGGACCATTGTCAACACTCAGGAGGAATTGGAACTCACCCTGGATATTTTTTTTCCAATATCCTTGAAGAACCGGACTAGCACCAAGATGCCTCTCAGAGTGAGGTGTTGTAGCACATTCCACAGGTTATAACGGAAGAACACAACTTCATGCTTATAAAACCAATTCAAATGGAAGAAGTTGAAGTAGCTGTCAAACAAATGGCCAATGAAAAAGCCCTGGGACCGGATGGTTTCACTAATAACTTATTTCACTCTTGCTTGGATTGGTTGAAATAGGAAGTAAGGGAACTGGTTGAAGATTCTAGGAATACTGGAAGTATTTTGAAAGCTCTGAATGTAACCTTCCCGATGCTAATTTCCAAAGAGAAAGGAACTGAGGACCTTAGAAAACTAAGACCAATCACCTTGTGCAATGTTATATATAATATTATCTCAAATCTTATAGATAACATGATCTGATCCCTGCTCCCTATCCTAATCTTCCTGGAACAAGCGGGATTTGTTGAAGGGCGGTAGATTTTGGATGGTATCATTCTGGTGCATGAAACCATTAACTCATTAAAAGATAGGAAAATCCCATGTATGCTTCTGAAACTTGATTTGTTGAAAGCTTATGATAAACATAATTGGAATTTCTTAGCTTGTGTCCTTCAGACTTTTGGTTTCTTCGATCAATGGACCGAATCAGTTATGAAGTTGATTTCATCATCCTTTTTCTCCATTTTGGTTAACGGGACTCCCTCCCATCCCTTCCAAGTATCAATAGTAATTAGATAGGGAAACCCTATTCCTCCCTTCTTGTTCATAATTGCCACTGAAGGATTGGGAAGAATGCTAAATAATCCATGCAATGAGAATAGCGTTAGAGGGATCCTCCTGAATGATGAACTGGAATGAAAAACACATCAACGCTTTGTGGATGATATGATACTGATGGAACCATCTACTGTACAGGAGGCCCATGGACTAAAAGAGGGGCTTGGAACCTTCCTTGATGCCAATGGGCTTGAAATTAATACAGATAAATCCTAGGTCTATTTTTTTCAACACTCTGAAAATCACTAAGATAAATATACTCAGAATTCTAGAGTTCTCAGAAGGAGTGCTACCCTCTAAATACTTAGGTGCACTGTTAGTTGAGTCCACTATAAGGAAAATTTTGTTGAAGGAACTGCTAGATAAAATCAAGCAGAAGATGATTCATTGGACATTCATAGCTCTTAATTTTCCAAGCAGACTCATCCTGGTAAAATTTGTCCTAGAAGCTATGCATCTCTATCTCTTTTTGGTTCTTGATGCACCAAAATCCATGATAAAACAGATTAGGAATATCCAAATAAATTTCCTGTGGGGGGGAATAGAGGGACATAGGAAGTTTCCCTTGGTGTATTGGGAAACAATTTGCAAACCCAAATAAGTTTAGGGATTAGGACTAAGATACCTATTGGATATAAACAAAGTGATGGGAGCCAAAATCTGGTGGAAATGGATAACCCATGAGGAGCAACCATGGGATAAACTATGTCACACGAAATACGCTCCTGAATGGAATAAACAATTGCTGATTAGATTCATAGAAAATGTTTCTGGCTCCAGCATTTGGAAATCGAATCAGGAAAACAAAAGCCTCATTCAACATAATAGTTTATGGGAGGTAAGAGATGGAAATAATGTGTTGTTTGCTAAAGATGACTGGCAACAAGAGTTTTGTATAGCCAGTCCGGATGATATTCATGTGATAAACCAACATCTTCAGATTATCCCACTAAAAAGGTTGGGGGAATTTTGGGACTTGGGATCCCCCGAAAAACTCTTTAGGACATGGAGAACGAAGGAATGGTGGAAATATCTTGTACTAGAGGAGAACATTGAAGACTTCTACTATGACCTTTGTTCTAGACAGATCCATAGGAATGCAGGACCGAACATGCTTAGATGGGGGTATACCAATATGGGGAATTTCATTATAAAATAGGCAATTGAGATGCTGATTGAAATTCATAGATTGGAGAAGAAGGGTAAATGGAGAAAAATTTGGGGCGGGAGATGGTGGCCTAAAGTGGTAGCTTTCAGCTAGCTTCTTCTCAGAAGACGCATTCTCACATGGGACAATATTCAGGCCCGCGGGTTTATGGGTCCATCAAGATGTTTCCCTTGTGAAACTAATAATGAAACTATCAACCACCTTTTGGACGAATGCCCGATAGCAGAAGCTATTTGGGAAAAACGTGTAGGTATTTTCAAAAAGAATCATAGATACAAAGGTTGTCCTGATCTAACAATAGCAGAATGCCCAAAAAATTCCTTTCAAAATAAAATCTTGAACAGGGTCTGGGAGTTTTTCCCTAGATTCATGGTCTGTGAAATTTGGAAAACATGGAACAAAAGGATCTTTGAAAATAAACAAACGTGTGTTGAGGAACCGTGTATTGAAATCCACATAAAAGAAACAATAACTTTAAATCATTGGACTCGGGAAGGTTTTGTTGTAGAGATAACTTAAAGACAAATTCTCTATGAATGGGGAATTCTTAAGTTACCTATGAGTAATTCATGTCTTAGATCAACACTCAAGCCCCCACGTCGCTCGGATTCTTGGCAGTGTCCGACGAAAGGATCTTTCAAAATAAAAATCGATGGCAGTGGAAAAGGAAATACAGGCCATGTAGGATTCAGAGAAGCCATCGTGAACTCTAAATGCATAATTCTGAGAATATTTTGGGGAAATATAAGAAGCAACACAAATTATTTGGCTGCATTAGAGGTGTTAATCAGTGGGTCAACGTGGGATTTACAGTAGCAGCAGAGGCCATTAACTATGGAAGGAGATTCCCTAGTAATAACTAACATATCTAGAATACTACAACATGGTGCAAAAATTGTCTAGGTCTCCAAAAATTTGAGATGGGCAGGATGGATTACAGAGCTTCAAAGGTTGTTAATGGGAACCCCAGCACTCTAATTCACTCATGTTAGAAGAAATGGTAACAGGGTGGTGAAAGCTCCTAGCAATGAAGGGGTTGGCAGAAGCAATTTTTTCCATGCATAAACGACCAGTGAAAAAAAGGAATGTATGATCTGGAGGCACTGCGAAGAGTTGGTGGAGGAATATATGGGTAGGATGGCATGCGATCACCTGGGAAAGGTGCAAGATTTACCACACCCTCATCCGGACAGGTGTAATCAAACCTTCATATTTAATCAACATGTCGACACATCCCTTCATATGTGTGATACCCACGTCATATCCATACAAAATCAAGCAAGACAGGAGATTGGGATTGATGATTATTCCCCTCTTATTTTGGTGGTTGGCAAGGAAGGAATAGAGTAGGTGAATACACCACTTGGAATCACCTCTAAGTATGATGATAATAAGGTTAGGAAAAGTGGAAAGAGTACGAATAATGCTAAGATTGAAGGTGGAACACATGATCGATCCAAAATGGATGATATGGGGGTTTCTCATAATAAATATTGATTCCTCTCATTTCGATAGTCGACTACGGAGTTGGGTGTGAGACTTGCCCCTTCGGGAAAATGAGTGGGTTTATTTCAATAATTTTCTTCTGGACTGTTAACTGCATAGAAGATCCTATGTAGAGGCATTGAATAGGGGGAAGTGATAATGATTTTTCGCATGAGAAGGAATGCTAAGTGGATCTGGTGTGGAGTAATGGGCTCAGGGAATGTAAGGTCGATGATCAAATTTGTGCGAAATGGAAAAATCAGCCATACTGGATGATGACAGGATACATCACCCAGAGGAGTGGAAGGGTTATAAATACTCCCAAGGATGAAGAATGGTTCATTCTGTTAGAGATTTACCATGAGTGTAAAGGTTTGCAGGATACTCAAATCTACATGCCCCGTGAGATTATGGCCCCTCAATGGAGTGTAAGGCAACATCAGAATTGAGGGGGGAAATGTTCCCTCTACTAGTTCCTCTCCTAATTCCCCAAATGCTGATGAGAACCCGATACCTTTAGTGTTTAATTCAGGGGTGAAGTACATGGTCGAGACCTCGGCTGTGTTTGAAGTAGATATTGCGGCCAAATAAATTGAATTGCTCAGAGAGTATGAGAACCACCAAGGTAAGACCATGACAGCCAACCCTTTTTGGGCGGTTCGTATTCTCCTCACTCACGAAATCCAGGAAAAGGCACAAATGGTGCATGGTATCAGGGAATCCATGACTCTAATCTGCTAGGGGTACCAGGAAAGTGCTATAGGATTTCGACTACTCGACATGATTGTTGGATAATTTTTGGACCACCCTGGGGAGCAAGCCAAAGAATCCCAATCTCTCCCTTCACACGTTCCTCCTCCTCAGTAAGGAATGTTGGGGGATCGAGACATTTTTGGGATAACTGCTTGTTCTTCTCTTCAGTTATTGAAGCATTGGCTTGGTCGACGATGATTACACCTATTTTCTTTTTGATTATGGATATGTTGAAAAATGTGTCGTTTGTTTATTTTTATTATCATATTTTCAGTTGGGAAGGGGCTAACGAGGGATTTTTTGTCATTCAGGTTCACTCTCTATGTAGACATGGGAAATGGGGTTGTCATGCCATTTGTCAGATAAATGTCTTCTTTTTAAAAATTATAAGTCTGTGGGTGGCCTCTGTAGACCTGTTAAATAGGAATTTCACTGGTTTGGGAAGTAGGGGAGATGGTCGATTGAATCCTTTAGAGGACAACCCGGTTAAGCGTGGACCCTCCAGCTAGACAAGCTTGATTGTAATATCTTTTTTGTACTATAAGTAATATAATGTGTTCCTTCTTATTAACAAAAAAAAAAGTTTCATTTAGACTTAAACAATTTTGATGTCAAAAAGAGAATGTTTTGTCTTGTATTTATGATTTATGATAAATACACAACATCTTCTGTACATTTTTGTGCTTGCAAATGTAAAAACTTTTACATTGGTTTTAAACATCATTGAGTAAATTTAAAGTAGATTTGTAAAGATAGTATGGGATTTCTTTCATAATTGGATAGTAGGACTATTAGCAAAGTCTACTGGGTAAACTGGGAGGTTTGAAAAAATTATGTGCCATGCCGACTATTTTAAAAAAAATGATAAGAATTATGTACCACATACTTAACTACCAACTAAATTCCTATATTTAAGGGATAAAACGTGTTCATGGGAGAGTTAATCGAGTTAAGGGTTAGCTACAAAATAAGGTTAAAAAAATAAGAGGAGCTCCACTGAAATGAGTCTCTAATTCTAGTCCAATTGGTATTTTTGTTTTGTTTAACTTTGTATCTCATTTGGATTCTATATATGTTACTATAACATAAAAAAAAGCAGTGGCAATGGAAAGAGAAACAAGGTTAGAAGTTTTGGAGTATAAGAAACGTCACCATTTTCCCTCCATAATATGAATAGAACAAATGATTTAGCGGATCCATTTCAACATTTGAAAGATACAATGCATCAAATTTGTGAGTCAAATTAGGTATGCATCATAACAAGATATCAATTCATATATCCATAAAACATGAATAAAACAACACAAACACTAAATGCATCATATTTTGTCTGTTGTTGTGTTGCAAAATAATTTTTTGGTAGGTGATGATAGGAGAGTTTACCGTAGGAAGGGTCAAAGGAGGGACGGGGGAAGGGAGGAAGAGGGAGAAGAGAGCATAGCTTAGCTCTTTTGGGTGCCAAAGGGCTGACCCTCATGAGCATCATGATTCTTAGGAATCGTAATGCTCATGAGGGGCGACCCTTTGGCACCCAACGGAGAAGAGCTCCGCTCCCTTCTCCCTCCTCCTCCTCCTCAGGAATCACGATTCTTGCGAGAGGCGACCCTTTGTCACCTAATGGATTGGAGTAGATCTCCCTTCTCCCTCCTCCTCCCTTCCCTTGGCCCTCCTCCGGCCCTTCCTCCAGAAAAATCTCCTATCATCACCTACCATGTAACGATTATTATAAAATAATATGCCACTATGATCAAAATTTGTCTGTTATGTTTGTTCTACCAAAACACATTCATTCACATTCTCCTTATGGCTGGATATACCTAATTCCAATTGAAAAATCAAAATTTGCATTTTTATTAGATCTTTTATGTGTTATTCTAGTTAATTTTCAATTGTCATCCAAATGGGTGGACATGGTAGATGTATTGTTTTAGTTAACATTTTTATGAAAAATCAAAACTAAATTAACCAATTCATAACTTTCACTTAACTTTCTTCCAATATTCTAGAGCTATTTCTGATATTCTTTACAAACCACCTGATCATAGCCTTGAAGTTTTTATTACAAAGTTATAGCTTTATATTATATATTATATAGGATTAATCCTCTCTCATCATAACCTTGAGTTCTTAACCTTGAATTTTTTATTACACGGTTATAGCTTTATATTATATATTATATAGGAATAATTCTTAGAGTAAGGCTATTTAAAATAAGAACTTAACACAATTTACAACCTAACAACATCCATCAAATATTTTGAACATAAAATTTTATTAGGGAGATGCTCTACAACTCAGTATGGAGGAGATGTTGTCACATAACTTAAGGTAAATCCTAACTTGATGTACCAAAAATAAAAAGTAGTTAAGAAAATTCATGCAGACTCATAAAATAAGAAATTAAAATTAAAAGAAAGTTTAAGAAAAAGTCATTAAAATTTATAAAAAAATTATAAAATAAAATTTTATAACCAAATATAAGTAATTAAAAGTTAATAAATTTTAAAAAAAATTAAAAAATAAAAACTATTCTTAAAGGTAAATATATGAAGGAGGGAAAGGGATCAATTTTAGTGAGGTGTAAATTTTTTATGTAAGCATAAAATATTTAATATTTAAGATTAAAAATAATTATACCTCATAAAATTACACCTCAAGAAATTGGATGCCTCTGGGTGCTTGATAGATCACGTTTAAGATGGATCTATGTTGATATTATTACAATCCCACTCATGTAATTGTTAAATAAAAAAAATTAACATAAACCTAAATTAACTACACCTAACAATATCCATCAAAGATTTTGAAGATATGTTTGATATTATTACAATACTGGTCACCTTATTTCTAAATAAATAAAATCAATGTGAATCATGTTTTTAATTCATTCTTGCATACGACATTTGCAAGTATGGAATAAGCTATAAGAAAATGTTGTGACCAAGTTTATGTGGAGGATGCGGCTTTGTTCATTCATTAGCAAGGATTCCAATTAATTTAAAGTCGTATGTTATATCTAAACTACCAAATTCATATTAATGTAAAGTCGTCTGCTATATCTAAACAACCAAATTAGACGCTTTAGGATTTTGATTTGTCTCTAAATTGTAGAGAACCCATAAACATAAAACAAGGATTTGGATTAATAAAGTTATTTTCCCTTTAGTAATACTTTTTCCTTTGAACTGTCTTACATAACAATACAAAATAAATTAAGTATTGGATTAATAAATTCCTATTACGAAAAAATAATAATGAAGATTAGAGATTTGTATATATCTCTTTGATTATTGTTTTTTAATATCTCTAATCTTACTTTATAATTACATAATTAAAAATTAAGTAGCATGAAAGAAAGATATCAAATCCATGGACATCTCTTATAAGTTTAAAGGAAGGTGACCTCTATGCCCTACAATGTATTGGAAACTTGCCCCCAAAAAAGAAATGCGAGCTGTTGAATGGAGTATTATTTTTTAGCAAATGGGAACAAAAAAGGGAAGGATTTGAAAATTGGTAGGTAAAATGACTTGTCCTGAAACCATCAGCAAAGCCCGAATTTCGACCCAAATCGTAGAATAGTTAGACTACTCCTTACATAAATACATGATATTCCACATCAATCATTTGAAACCAAATCGGGAACTTCTACCAATATTCAAGAGGCCTATTTGGGTAAAAACATGAATGATCTGTTGTTTACAACCACGGGGTCTTCACTTAGTGAAACTATGCCATAGCACGTTCGTTTGTGGCATATGAAACAATACCCCTATTTTCAAAAAATATTGGAAAATACCTCCAAAAATCGTTTTTTTTAACCCCCTCCCAATATGCCTTGCCGATTTTAAAAAACCCCTATTTTCCCTATATATTGCGTGTATCCATTTTTTCATTTACATTTTTTATACCCCTTTATATTTCTACCTAAGGGAAAAAAAAACTAAACACAATAAAGGGTGACACTTGATAGGCGCCCTTAGGCAAATCACTTTATTAGGAATTAAAATGTATCACATGATGTCAAAACAAATAAGAGAGGGTTTATTTGTACCAATCTCAAACAGTAGTGTGTAACTGCTTCAAGATGTGGACATTGGATATATATCCAACTCCAGAGGCTGAGAGGCCTTTTCAGTTGTAGTATACTTTTAAATGCTTTCATCGACAATCACGCATTTTTTAGTGCTCCTTTGTTTTAGAGATTCAACAACTTTTCTCAAAATAGCTTTGAAAATCTAGTTTGTATACATAATACTCTCATAGATTTCTTAGTACTTTGACTAGCATTAGTTGAAAATTTATATTACATAGAGAGACAATCTTAAGCGGAGAGCCTAGCTCTACTTCTTTCACAGTTGAACCAAAGCTTCCTCACTTTGCAAGTAATTTTAAGACAACTTTCAATATTCCAAGGGCTCATAAACTCCACAAGTAGAGAACAACTGCAATTTTTTAGGAAAGAATAACACACCCAAAAAGATTCAGTCAAAATGCTCTCAAAACTACCACAGCTCTACCCTCGTAAAAACTTCACTGCGTGCATTCAAGTTCTCTCTCACAAAGGCCAACAATCCTCACAACCTAACAAGCATCTCAATCCTACATAATCATTTTTCAAAACTTAGTTCTTATGCAAACAGAACATCATTCAAGCAGACTCCATATACATATCTCACCTCACTCGTTTTCAACAAAGTTCCATTCTCATGTTCACTAATTTATATGTTCTTGTGACTCTCATACTTTCATGGTTCAGCTCCCATGGCTTCACATAGCCTGAAGAATCCCTTCACTCAGCTTCTCACAATAGTTGCTAAAACAACATACACAAATAGGAGCATGTCAAACTTGCTCACTCACTCATTTTGAACAAGGCTCTATTCTTGTGCTCACTAATTCATATGCTGACATGTTCTCATGGTTCAGTTCGCATGGCTTCCCTTAGCCTCAAGAAGCCCTTCACTTAGCTTTACACAACAGCTGTAAAAAAAAACATAAACAAATAGGAGCATGTCAAACTTGCTCACTCACACATCTCCATGGCTCTAATATAACTTATGCATAACCATGTCACACAATATCAACAAAGCATAAAATATATTCAAGTAACTAGCACTCTAATTCATAAAAGGGCCATGAATTAATTACATAGAGTACATGTGTTTATAAAATTCACTTGTCTTTGGCTTTTCCACCAGTTTTCCATAGTTAGTTAGATTCCTCTACACCAAGTGCCATGGCATATACCTTGAGACGTTCCGTAAATCTCTTACATACAACACCTTCTCTTCATTCACTCGTATTCTATTTTGCATAGTCTTAGATCCATGGCTTTGTTATTCTCCCATGTCATAGGGTTTACTAGTTTTTACAACATTCTAATATGACTCACACTCTTAAGTTGTCTACAACTAAACATTAATGTCAACATATCGACCAACTTGGCATGGTTTTAAGCACAGTTACCAAATTCATCCAAACTGGAGGTTTAGGTCAATTCCAATCAGCAGAATTATTCACCTTAGTTACAATTCAGTGAAGTCAATGAGTTTTTTACCAAATTGAACCAGACTGACTTTGAATTTTATGGCTGAAATTCACCAAAAATGTATTTGTATTATTTAGATGAATACTCAAAAAAATTCCATGCTATATTTTTTACACTTTTTTTCCATATCATACCTATCCATATTTAAATTCAAATTTGAACTTAGTAAATATGGTTTTAAGGGGCATGCTCCTACAATATTCTTCAAACAACTTAGCGATTTATTTTTCCTCAGTTAAGAGGTCATTTACTTCTCTTGCAATTTCTCCATTTGCCCTCTTGCTAGCCTTACAACGAGCATCCTATGACTTTGGACTCACAAGTTCTAAATTCTATCATCTATGAATAGTTTAATCCAATTATGAGGGGATACACTTCAACCTCTCTAAAGCTTTCCCCATTCTTGTAGCAAAAACTACAATAACTTGACTAATCTTGATTGAATATATAGCTCCCACCAACTAGCCTTTTCTAGGTTTCATCATTTTGGCATTTGTCTCTAGTTATGCCACTAGGCCTGTGATTACAAAATATCCTTCTTTAGCAATGGAGTGTACTAGAGGATTGTTAATTAACAATAAAATCAATGGCAAGTTTATTTTGTACCTTAAATAAAGATAATAGTCATTCCCATAGGCATGGAACACCAAATAGAACCCCTCTATCCATGCTCAAGCATTGAACAAATAATATGTCGGACAAAAGGTTTATGATTAAAATGGTTAGATGTAATGCTAAAAGCCAAGCAGTTTCAATAGACTTTAAATAAACAACAAAAACAAGAGATGTTTTTCTCTGGGAACACTTCTAACAAGATGACCTGAATAGCAATTACATAAGCTCCTTGGAGCAAAGGATCTGCGTTATTCTGAGTGGCATGTGTCAAAGTCAATGCTGCAATCAAACCATCTTTTCCATCTCCAAACCTGTATGCATCACTGCCAAAATATATTAGATGGTTTTTTTTAGTCTTTTGGCAAGGGAGTCATAGGTTCTCTATCAACAAAGACAAATCAACAAGTTTCTATGAAGAATTGCGGAGGAATCAGTAATCCACTGATGAGACTTTGTGGTGAAAAAATCAACAATTGCTCAAAGGGTCCAAAATTAAGCAGCAATAGTAGACGAGATTCAAATAGTCCTCAAGGGAAATTCAGTACATGAACAAACCTGGTATTTTGTATATATGTACTTGTAGCACAAAGAAAGAGGTGGGTGAGATGCTTACATGACCCCTATCGCAATAGGAAATGATTTGTTCTCTTTCCTTCTCCAAACTGTCTACCGAGAGCTTCAACTCTGTGACCTGCATACCTCAATTAAAAAACAAATAGCATAGAAATAAACAAATATGAGAACTTCACTGATATGAGATCCTGGACCAAGTTCATGTTTCTCTAGTTCCTTTGAAAAAACTCCTGACAAAAGGATCATGTGATGATTGGACCATGACTGAACCAAGATTCTTTCCGAGGTAAAACAACAGGAAAATATGAATAACAAAAACACAAACATCAAGAGACTTTAAATGGAGTAATCTTTTTTACCTGCTCATTGAGAGCTTGAATCTGGGCTGCATTTGCAGATACAGTGTTGGGCATTGCAGACCCATAAAATGGTGGCTCAGTTGAGGCTGTTTGGAAGGGTATAGACCCATATCTAGCATTTGACCCTGTCCTAGAATGTTTAGCAGCTACATTCACAACTGGAACTGGAGGATCATTTCGCCGAGAACTAGCAACTATGGTAGTTTTAGACCCCAGTGCATTGCCCTTGCTTGAAGGGTTTACTGGAGTTGCTTTCTTGTTAACCTCTTTTCCACCTTTGCAAAACTCCCTTCGTTCCAGTGCATTGCAACTAAAAAGGCACAGAATCAAAAACTGATTAACAAATGTATCACTAACATGTAAACAAATATGCCCATTATTGTAGTGCCATAAAATCTAGAAAAAACCAAAGCAGGAAAAGAGAACAGAAAAAGAAGATACCTATTCATGATTCCACCATTTACTGAATCAGAGTATCTCTTTAACCATTGCATGAACTCTATATTGTCCAGTGGTCACCCTTTTACAAGTTTATTGACATCAATGTACTACATGAAACCTCATATTAGATCCATCTTGACGTCTTATTGAAAGCAATAACCAAACTAATGCCTGCTGTGTATTTTCCCACATTTACAGTAAAAAATGGAACTCTCAACTTTCAAGACAGATCTTGCCATTTTCTAACAAAGGTAATACTAGGCCTATATCTAGCTACCAGGCATGTTAGATAAGGCTACATTAACTATAGAATACAAGAAAGTACAAGAATAAAAATTCCAAAAAACCATGCCGTTATCTCAGAACTGTTAATTATAGTTCTTTTTACATAGGCTCTACCAAAACAACAGGCCATTGTTTATTTGACTGATTCATTACCTATATTACAATGTCATTATTTCTACTAAAAAAACAAATAGACTGTCTAGTATGCAGTGCACGCAATTATGGTCAGAGGTCTTGATCCTATGTGCAAATTTCTATGGACGTTTTCATGATGATTGATGTTGACAGAATTCTTTAGGCAGCTGTAGCAGCAGCTGGAAGTTGTAGTTCTATTTTCATCTGTTGAATTCGAGTATGAAGAAGAAGTGCTAAAGTAGCCACAGTTGAATCCACAGTTTGCAAGTGTTTGGAAATATGTGCAAGAGTGACACCATGGTGCATGTTCAGATATCGATTGGATGAACACCTAATGTTTCCTATAACGATGATAAAGTGATATTGACATACACATAATCCAATGTGTGAGCACATAGTTACAGCTATGACAATAGGCTAAGTTTTATGGAAAAACTAGTAGCATTCTTTTCTAAAATTTGCATCAGTAAGGCAGTCATTATGTCATAGAATTTGTGACATTATGGAGATCAAGGCTTAGTCCAAGCTTCCAAAGTATTGAATTTGAAGCTTATTCAAAAGGCTATAGCAGAAAACATAGTGATCAATCTTTGTTTCTAAAGAAGACAGTCTGGATGACAAATTCAGCAGACCATTGAAAAAAATCTTGTTCAATCTGAATTGAAAAGAAGTTTGCTGATAGGGGGAGTATGATGATTTGGATATGATGAGCCATATTAGAACCTATAGGAAATAACAATTTGAATTGACAAAGATCAAATTTACTATGACACAAGCAATACATTCTTGATGGAAGATCAATCTCAGTATGAAAGGGGGAGTGTGGTTATGAAAAATTTGAAGATGAGCAGACTTACATGAACAATAAGATGACAATCTAGTGGACAAGTTAAAGGCTTGAAGTATGATGGTGTTGCATGCTTACCTATTATGAATTTAATCGATGAGTGTTGAGGCATTCCTCAGAGCACCCATAAAGTCTACCAATGCCCTTTCCTAGATTTGGATATGATTGGAAAGAATGACTTCAAGAAACACTTATTGTTGTTGGTTGTAATCTAGTTGGTGGACGAGATTCTGTGTTCATTGTATGATGCGCGGTCATTAAGACTCATATAGGAAGCAACCAATGAGGTGAAGTTTAAGGACCAAAATGGTGACTAATTAATTATCTGGAGTCAAGATTAAAAGGATTCTTCTCTAAATAAAGATGAAGCAAGTGCATCCAAGGTATGACTGATATTTGTCTGAGTCTACAAATGTTAATTATGTATGTACACTGAGTGTAATTAGGGATTGAAAGTAAATGGAAGCATTTTTAGACTATTTATAATAAGAACAGTGAATCCAAGTTGTTGGGCTACTCAAGACAGCCGATGAGATTCTTGTATGATAGCAGAATCGAAGTAATAGTGGAAGAAGTTGTGTGAATTAAAAATAAATAAATAAATAAAAGTTCCGAGTTTGATAGACAAGAAAACACATTTAAATCCATGTTTGAGTGGTTGTGTAGAAGTAAATTGTACAGGACAGTGGAAAACTTGAGAAAATGCTTGTAGTTGTTAATGAAAATGCACACAGGCGCTGATGAAGAAATGTCCACCACAGTAATAGAATGTCTGCAAAACAAGAAAAATGTATGTATTCTTGAGTAATATGCCCATATTACTATGCAAAATGACAGACAATGCCTGCAAACTGTGTCTCCAGTGAAGGACAAAAGGCACAAGAATGATCTTAAAAAAAAAAAAACCTATGCTCAGAAAGAGGAAGAGTAATTGACTCAGCCAAATAGTATGTATGTGAAACTAAGAAGTAAGATCTCAGGGGGAGTACAGGAGCAAGGAGAAGCTAAGTTTTGCACAAGCAAATCTAGGTGACCCTTTGTCATTAATGTCAAAGGGGGAGAGAACATGAAGGTGGTTTCCATCAATGACAAAGGGGGAGATTGATGAGAAAAGTTGTCATTGATGACAAACCATTAATGACAAAGGCATAATAAATATTGATGATATGGGCATTAGATAACACGGCAAGAAGAATATGTGACATGGCAAAAAGAATATGGCTAGAAGGACATCATAGTTTGGCAAGAAGGCCAAATGACCCATTCTGTGGTCATTTGTGGTTTGTGTGGTCATTTGATAGTTGATAAAGTCAAGGATCCCTTGGAGATAGTCAAAATGTTGAGAAGGTTTGGTATCCACAACATGGTTGTTTAATGGCACTTAGACACATTTGTGAGATGGCCTTGGAGTCTATTGAAAATATTATGATTAAACATTGGCCATGTAAGAATCCCATGGTGATGATGTAATAAAGAAAGTAGGAATTATATAGATATATAGGAAGGAGATGAAGCTGGTCCATAGAATAAATTGGCATCTATAAGATAGGTCGGCCCAGAATAAAAAAAAATGAAATTAAATTTAAACTTAATAAGTACATCCAGTAGGTCGGCTCCAAAAGATTAAAACATAATTCTATTTTATCAGGTCGGCTCCCCAAAATATGATAGAAAAACTAGTATAAATAAAATGGAAGACTCACTCAAATTTGGAATTCGATGATGTAAGAAGTAGCTCTGAGATTTCGGGTGTTCTGATATTGAATGAGGCTAGACTGAGGCCATAGAGAAGAGTAGTCCCGAATTGTAGAGAATGTAAAATTTTTGCAGCACAAGCGATTTTTTTTAAGATTGTCTGGGAGCAGCAGGTTAACCCTTTTTTTGTTGTGACAGTCCAATCTTGAACTGGTCTCGGGGCTCGATTTTTTTACCACCAGTAGATCCAACGTTATGATGAGGGTTTCCAGAGTTCACTAAGTTGCAGCAGTAGGGTAAACAATCTGAATTTGTTTTGTTGCAGCAGCCTTAGGGTAAACAGTCTAAATTTTTTTGTTGCAGCAGCCTTAGGGCAAACAGTCTGAATTTTTTTTCTTGTTGCAGCAGCAGTCTACTTCTTTCACACCTATGGGAAATAATCCCTATGTTTCTTATAAATCTTACCATTGGGATCAAAAGAGAAGGAAGGACAAGCTCCTTCACCTCCCAGTTCAACGTTTTCACTGCTGTGACAGTCACACATACATCAAAGGCGCATTTCTCAGCTTGAAGGAGGAAACCCCAGCTTGTTTCTTGTTTCTGGGCTGTTAGTTATTCCTCAGGAGGTCAAGTTAACCATTTGAAGACATTTTTTCAGCTATGTGTTGGCCATACAGCACTTTGGAGGAAATCTGAATTATGGGAGGGCATTTTGTATTGCATTGCTGTAGCAGTTGATTGGCTCTTCAAGTTTATCTTTCCTGTAGCAGTCAACCATTATATCTTGTACCTATGTAAAGAGCTTATGAAAGTAGAGTCTCCTTGGAAGACCACCATTTTGTTGAAGATTATTCTTCTTATCTTTGGGGACAACAGTAAGGGAAATCTACAGTCATCACTTCCAGATTCAAGTTTTGCAAGGCTGTTGGTGATTGGCACATATTGACCATATGATCAGAAAATTTTGTATGCTGTCCTGAGCAGTGATTTGGATTGAGAAGTACATGAGTATATCCTTGATGTGTATGTAATGAGTAAATGACAATCTAGAAATAGTACAGCATATTGATGGTGAAAGCAGAAACAAGATGATTGACTTAACTATGACAGCAGATTGATGGTGAAAATAGTGACAAGTATATTGAAGCAGCTACTGTCTTTATAATGATTGAAGGGTTGTAGGATGCAAACCCTAAATGCAGACATCTCTATAAGAATTTAGCAGCAGATGACTTGAACCTAGGATGATGTCTCAGCTAGCATTAATGGTTTTTGATGATTGATATATACTTGAAATATGGGACCAGTTGAGGATGCTAACCTTAAGTAGATTGAAGATAAGACATTTGACTAAGACAAGTGAATGGCTTCACTTGGATGTGACATTAGAATGATATGTTGATAAACATAAGTTAATGACAGAGAACAATTTATGTGTTGACAGATAGTATGACAAGGCAATGACAAGTTGAAGGCATGGTTGAGGACAGATTGATGACCAGCAGAGGTGATGAGAAAAGATGATGAGAAGAGATGTTGAGCAGCAGTGATGAATAGATGATCAGTAGACATGAGTGAGATTGACCAACAGTATTGAGCAAAGATTGAACAGCAACAGAATAGATTGATGAGGTGCTAGAGATAAGCACTGGTGTGATGTGACAGTGATGAAGATGTGTTGAGACAGTGAACTTAAATTGTAAATGCAAGCTTGAATTTCTTTTGAGGTTAGGATACCTCAAACCCTTCTTACCAGGGTCTAAGAAAACTAGGCAGGGTCCTGGATGTAGAGTAGGAGCTCTTTGTATCAGTAGGTGCTGATTTTACCTAGTGGTTGTAGTCGGACCAAAACTAATACCAAAATATTACAAAATTATATGGTGCTGTGTTCTCTTGTGTTATGGTTCTTGATGATTCATATGCTATGATATGTGAATTATGAATTTTATGAAATGATTATGAGATTGGTAGAATAATGGAATGATGAATTGGTAGTTCATTATGACAAGTTAAGAAAAGTTGTAAAATTGGCTTTACACTGATTCACCCCCCCCCTCTCAGTGTCTAACAATAGGATCTCCCTAGTATTGGAAGAAAATGAGTTGGACTCATACATCCATGAAGAGATTTCCAGTTCCAGAGGGAGATGAGGCTAAGGCCTTACATAAGAAGAAATTGGTTATGTAAAAGAGGATTATTGCTAATTCAATCAAGGATCACCTCATACCACAGGTGTTCTCCCTAAAGACACCCAAAGCTATGTTTGATTCCCTAACCAAATTATTTAAAGGGAAGAACATAAACTAGAATATCACTCTGAGAAACCAGCTGAAGAATGTAAAGATCCAAAGTGCATAAACCATCTAGTCTTACTTTACAAGGGTCTCTCAGATCAAGGAACAACTTGAAGCAGTAGATGAAGAAGTGGAAAATATTGAGATTGTAATGACCACCTTGAATGGTCTCCCTAGATCATGGAACTCTTTTATTCAACGGATCTATGCCAGAAAGAAGTTAGTCAAGTTCAGTAGACTATGGGAAGAATTCTCTCAAGAATAAGCTCGGATAGCAGCTCAAGAAGAAAAGATGGGATGTGAAGCTCAATCTTTCACAGTACAGTCCAAGAAATCAAGATATAGCCAGCACAGAAGTAAGTACTCTCATCAAAGGAATAACTCTAGAAAGCCTAGAGATTTGTCTAAGTACATTTGCTATACATGTAATGAAAGAGGACGCTTGCTAGATATTTTCCTAGAAACAAAAGTAGCTCTCACAAGAAGAAGGGAAACGAGAGAAGACATCATGCTCATGCTACAGAGGATGATGAACCTTCCACAAAGAGAAACAGGAAAGTCAACGATGATTCTTCAAGTGAAGAAGAATATGTTTTGATCTCTGCTCTCATGGGAACTATCACACATGGCAGCAATTATTGGCTTATAGACAGTGGTGCTTCCAAGCACATGACAGGATTCAAGGAATCCTTTATGAAATTATCTGAACATGAATCACCTCACAAGGTGAAACTTGGAGATGACTACCAGTATCTAATAAAAGGTAGTGGGGAATTCTCCTATAAGCTAGACTCTGGAAAGTCTATGACAATAAAGGAAGTATTGTTTGTACTAGGACTAAAGAAGAATCTCCTCTCCATATTTGCATTAGATACAAAAGGAATGAGGCTTGCATTTATAGATGGTCAAGTCATCATCATGGCCAAAAGGAAAGACCATTAATGATGCAGTAGTGATTAGGGAACAAGAAGGAGGCTTATACAAATTGAAGGGACATCCAGAACAAGCTCTGGTTCATGACTCAGTAGAACCAAATGAGATTTGGAATAGAAGGTTTGCACACGTCCATTACATAGCACTACCAGTTTCAAGCAAAGCTGTTGAAGGTCTCCCAGAAATGCAGACAAAACATGAAGGTGTATAAAAAGTATGTGTGAAAGGGAAGAACACAAAGAAGACATTTCCAAGCAGCGAAAGAAAGGCAAAAGGAATCTTGGAAATCATCCACTTTGATGTATGCGGTCCAATGTCATCCAGTTCACTAAGCGGGTATGCATACTATGTTTCTTTTATTGATGAATTTTCTAGAAAGGCATGGATATACTTTATGAAGAACAAAGATGAAGTATTTAGTAAGTTCAAGGAATTCAATGCTTTGATTGAGAACCACACTAAAAAGAAGATCAAGACCTTTCGATCAGATAATGGTGGAGAATTCACTTCGAATGAATTCAAAGAGCTATGTAAAGAATCAGGGATTAAGAGGGAGTTGTCCACTCCTTATAATCCTCAACAGAATTGGATTACAAAAAGGAAGAATAGAACTATCATGAAGCTACAAGAGCAATGCTTCATGATCAATATCTTCCTATGCATCTTTCAGCAGAAGCTACCAGAACAACAGTGTATGTACAGAACCATACCCCACACAGAGTACTCAAGAACAAGAATCGTGAAGAAGTATTCTCCAGCAAGAAACCAAAAGTCAGCCATCTCAGAATATTCGGATGTCCTGCAGTGTACATTCACATTCCAAAAGATAAGAGGACAAAATTAGATCCTTCAGTAAAGAAGGGTATATTTGTGGGATACTCTGAAAGCTCAAAGGCTTACAGAATATACTTCCCAGGGTTCAAGAAGATTGACATTAGTAGAGATGTAACATTTGATGAAGATTCATCCTACATCAAATCCAGGAAGAAACCGGTTGAAGAACCTGAAGAAACAAGAGAACCTAGAATTCATGATACAATAATAAATGAAGAAATTCAAGAAGAAGATCGAGAATTAGAAGAACCTCAAGAACCGGTAGATCCACCTCTGGAGAAGAATCCTCATAAGAGAAAACTTGCCTGGGCACGTGAAATTATCCAAGGTGCAGAAAGATATGGAGCTTTAGAAGAAACACCCAGAGGAAGAAAGAGAACTTGATCATGTTCTAGTTATGTAGCCTTGCTATGTGACATTATTGACAAAGAACCTTCCAACTATTTATAAGAAACAGAATAGAAAGAATGGAAGGATGCTATGATCTAAGAGTATCAATCGATCATGAAGAATGATGTTTGGGATGTTGTCCCAAGACCAAAAGGGAAGTCCATTGTAACTTCCAAATGGATCTACAAGATCAAGCATGTTGCAGATGGCAGCATTGAGAAATATAAAGCAAGATTCGTAGCTCATGGTTTCTCCCAGAAAGAAGGAATAGATTATGAAGAAACCTTTGCACCTATAGCTAGATACACTTCCATCATATTAGTACTTGCTCTGGCTACAGTGATGAAATGGAAGATACACCATATGGATGTCAAGACTACTTTCTTGAATGGTGTAGTATAAGAGGAAGTGTATGTGGAACAACCAATCGATTTTGAGACACATGACAGAGAGTGTCATGTATGTAGATTAAAGAAAGCCCTATATTGTTTGAAACAAGCACCCAAGACATGGTACAACAGAATTGATGGTTTCCTATCCAGTTTGGGCTTTACCAAGAGTCAAACAAATTCTAACCTTTACTACAAGGCTGAATATGGAAATCCAGTGATACTCCTATTATATGTGGATGATCTATTTGTAACAGGTATGGATGGGTTGATTGCTGATATGAAGAGGAAATTTCCTGCCGAGTTTGAAATGAAAGACTTGGGAATGATGCACTATTTCTTAGGCATGGAGGTGTGGTAGAATGCAGATGGGATATGCCTTGGACAAGGGAAGTATGGAGTAGAGATTCTAAAGAGTCTCGGAATGATGGACTGCAAGGCCATAACCACACCTATGGCATCGAACTTGAAGCTATTGAGTGATGCTTCATCAGAAGTGGTTGATGCTACGATGTATCATCAGATGATACGGTCCTTGATGTACCTGATGAACATGAGACCAGATATTTGCTTTGCTATGAACACCTTGAGCCAGTTCCTGACAGATCCAAGACATGTTCACTTGATTGCTGCAAAGCATATTCTGAGGTACCTGAAGGGTACAGTTGACTATGGGCTCAAGTATGAGGCAAATCAAAAGATTAACATAAGAGGGTTATGTTGATTCAGATTGGACAGGAAGTGCCATCAATAGGAAGAACACTTCAGGGTGTTTCTTTAGTATGGGATCAGGCGTGATCTCTCGGTTTAGCAGGAAGAAATCCTATGTGGCACTGAGTACAGCTAAAGCAAAGTATGTTGCAGCTTGTTTAGCTAGTTGTGAGGCAGTATGGATGAGGAAGCTACTGTCTGATTTATTTGATCTCTAGATGGATGCTACTTGTATATATTGTGACAACTAGAGTTGTGTGAAGTTGTTATAGAATCCTATGTTCCATGACAAGTTGAAGCATGTCGAGATCAAGTATCACTATATCATGGATCTGGTGCAGAGAGGAGCAGTGAAACTCCAGTATGTTTTGATGGAGGAATAGATAGCTGATGTATTGACAAAGCCATTGGCTAGAGTGAAGTTTGAGTACTTCAAGAATAAGCTTGATGTTCTCTAGATCGAGGTTCCCTCCAAGAGGAAATGATGAGATCGAGAGCCATTCTGACATGGTGAGAGGATTAGGTTCCTTCCATGTTCATATGTAAGGGATGAGCCATTCTATCATGGTGAGAGGATTTGGTTCCTTCCATGTCAGATATGAGTGCTAATCCATTTTGATGTGACTGTAGGATTGGTCCCTACATGATCAGATGTAAGGGCTAAATTCCATTCTTGGAATGGAGGCACCTGTTCAGTTACCAGGAAAACTCAGTCTGGGACTGAGGCCCATTCTGATATGACTGTAGGATGGAGTCTTACATGATCAGATGTGAGTGCATGGCCATTCTAATGTGATTGAGGGATGTGTTCCCACTTGATCAGATATAAGGGGTGATTCCATTCTTTGGGAGAATGGATGCACCTGGTCAGTTACCAAGAATCCCTAGTCTGGGGCTGAGAGCCCTTCCGATGTGTTTTTTTTGAACATGGTTGGATGTAAGTGCAGAGCCCTTTCAATGTGGTGTTTTCAAACATGGTCGAATGTAAGTACAGAGCGTTTTCGGTGTGGTTTTTTCGAACATGGTCGAATATAAGTGTTGAGCCTTTTTGATGCAGTGTTTTTGAACATGGTCGGATGTAATTGCAGAGCCTTTCCAATGTGGTGTGCTCGCACATGGTCGGATAAAATTGCTGAGCCATTCTGGTGAAATGTGTTTACACATTGTCAGATCTGAGTGCTGGGCATGCCTTTCTGACAAGATGAGGTCAGATGTAAGAGCTGGGTAGGCCATTCTGACTTAGGGTCAGATATAAGCGCCGATGAAGACCTACATGAAGGGTAGGCCTACAACCAGCATGAAAAAGGGCTGGCTCTGTAGAACTTCCTGTGATGAGAAGAATTGATAGATAGCACCGATGATGATGATGATCCAGACTTGATGATGATCCAGATCAAGTGATGATCCAGATGTGATGATGATCCAGACTTGATGATGATCTAGATCAAGTGATGATCCAGATGTGATGATGATACAGTGATGATGATCCAGCAGTGATGATCTAGTAGTCATGATGATCCAAATCCCACGATGAAGAAGACTTGAAGAAGAAGATAACTTAGAAGAAGACTTGAAGAAGAAGAAGACTCGAAGAAGAAGAAGACCTGAAGAAAATGATGACTTAAAGACAAATAAGACTTGAATATGAGGAAAACTTGAAGATGATGATGCTGAGATGATCCAATCGATACAGAGAAGAAGATCAGTGCTGAAAATTGTGTCGAAAGAATACCTTCCTAGTTAAGAGGGAGTGTTGATGTATTTGTAAATTCGAAATGTATTCACCTATGTATCTTATGTCTTGTACCCTGAAGTTTTTTATGGGATGTTTCTATAATGTAATTGAGTCATGTCATGCCCCGATGTTTCGATTGGGAGGATCTATAATGTAAACAATTCATGTCAAGTCATTGTGGGTAACCCTCCTATTGTTCAAGGGTTAAAGTCCCCGTAGTTCCGGGGCACTAGGGTTATTAGACTCACCTAGTGAAGCCAGCCCTAGTTGGGTTTAGTGAAGTCGACACATAGTATAAATAGAGAGATAGCCCCTCTATTTATCACACACTCACTCACACTCAGTTGTAGCGCATAGCTGGAAGAAGAAGACACCAGGGCTAGGAAGAAAGAGGTTGCTGCTGTCGGGAGATCATCTTACTGTTTTGGGGTTTTACTTTTGGTGTGATTCTATCTCTGAGGAAGTTGCGGGGTTTTCTTCATTTATGGTTTCCCCAAGGAAAAACACTGTGTTCTTTGTTTCTTGTGTTTGATTGTTGTACTTGTTATTCTCTTAGTTAAAGATCCTAATAATGTTAGCTTAATTTTAAAAATCTAACAAGACTCACCTAGTGAAGTCGACCCTAGTGAGTCATTGTCAAGTTGGGAATTAGGATAAATAGAGAGTGAGTCTCTCTATGTATCACACACTCACTCACACTTAGTTTTAGCGCATAGCCGAGGGAGAAGAAGTTGTTTGGGCCAGAAAGAAAGAGGCTACTGTTTTCGGGAGATCATCTTACTATTTTGGGGTTTTAATTTTGGTGCTGATTCTATTTTAGAGGAATTTGCGGGGTTTTCTCCATTTATGGTTTACCTGAGGAAAAACACTGTGTTCATTATCTCTTGTGTTTGATTGATGTGATTGTTATTTTCTCAGTTAAATATCCTAATATAATTCTAGCTTGTATGTTAAAATCTAACAGGACATAGGGATCTTGATTGTATGAATGATTGGAACAATGCTTTTGTAGATGAAGAGACCTCTAGTCATGCAATTCATTTCATCTCTGATATGCAAAAATTGAAAATGATTTCTACTAATAAACATGCAAAGTCTTACTCAATTGATAGTTTGGGGGATAAGAAAATAATAGCATACAATGTTATCCTTGAGCATTATAGAACGGGTGTTGATCCACTACACATGATAATCCAAGGAACTGAAGGTACCAGAAAGTCATATTTGATTGGAGCCATCAAAAATACACTTGAAAATTTCTCGCATCAAGGGAAAAGTCCATTACTTATTCTAGCTCCTACATGGGTGGCAGCTTTCAACATATCCGCAAGAACAGTTCATTATGCACTTCATATACCGATCAAAGAAATTAATCCATTACGAGGACCTAGTTTAATTAACATACAGGAAGAGTTGAGGAATTTTAAATATATTTTGATCAATGAAATGAGTTTTATTGGAAAAAATCTATTAATCAAAATAGATTCAAGACTTCGCTAAGCCTTCCCAGAAAATGCTAATATACCTTTTAGTGGAAGATCAATTATATTGGTCGGTTATTTGGGACAATTGCCGCCTATCATGGATAAGCCTGTATATGCATCGAAAGGTATTGCAAAATAATTGTGGAAGATATTCACAACAGTTGTGACCCTCGATACTATGTTTTGACAAAATGGACTGAAGCAATGAACAAATATCTTTTCGTAATTTGTTAATGAATATTAGACATGCAGTTCAAAAAATAGAGGATTGGAAATTATTGATGACTCATATAGATACTTCCGTACATGCAACAATGAAAAATTCCTATAATAAAGCAATACATATGTTTGTGACGAATGATGATGTATACTGTCATAACAAACATTTATTAAGAATCCTAAACTGTCCCATTGTGATTAGTATTTCTACATCTATAAGAAGAAACTATTCTATGAAAGGAGATGAAGAAGGGTTGGAACTTGAATTACTTATAGCCATAAGAGCAAGGGTAATGCTCACATCAAACCTCTGGACTGATGCAGGACTCGTTAATGATTCTCTTGGAGTTATACAACAAATTGTATATAACCCAGGAAGTTCACCTCCAGAACCACCTACGTATGTTTTAATTAAATTTGATAATTATGTGGGGATATCATGGGATGAATCATTTCCTCAAGTTGTTCCTATTACATCTATCGAAAGAGGTAATAAAAAACAACTTCCACTGAAACTCGCTTGGAGTTTAACAATCCATAAGTCATAAGGATTGACATTGGAGAGAGCTACTATTAATATCAGAAAGCAAGAGAGGTAGGGTATGACATTTACAGCAATATATCGAGTTAAATATTTGGCATGTCTACAATTTCAACCGCCATTCTCATATGATCGATATGAGAATATGTCAAAACTACCAGGAGTGAAGATAAGAAAATATGAAGAAGATAGATTGAGAATGATTTCGATGTGAACCATATTCTCATTTATTTAATCCTTGCCAAATTATTGTATTTATTTTCCATTTTAATGTTTTACTCAATCCTTAATACTTATTACATACATTATGATAATCCTCAGAATTCTATCTATGTTTTCAAGTTAACATGTTCCTTACAATGTTGATCAAACTCTAGTTTTGTGTCGCTGCCCACAACTGGAACTAGAATAGATCCAAATCCTATGATCTATCAAGCGCCAAGAGGGATCAAATCTCTTGAGGTGCAAACCTCTTCTCTGGTATTGCACTTAAGGAGATTTTTGAGGAGATGTTTGCACCTTGGGATATTTGATCCCTCTCGGCGCTTGATAGAGCCTAGGATTTGTATCTATGCCAGTTATAAAGTTTTCCACTATTTACAACCATATATTGAAATTCTTTCAATATAAAGTTTTCCCACCCTTAATAAACATATATAAAATTTTCCATTATTAAAACATATAGACAATGTTATTCATCCAAATGAAAACGATCAAATTCTCTCAGATCAAAGTTATTTATCGCCATTGCCCCAATAATTGTGGGGAAAAGTTGGCACATAATGTAAACCTTAACACTAACCAAACTGTATTCAAGTATATGCCCGAGATTTCCTATAGAACTCATTATGAAGGGATTGTTCAATTGTTGGGCACAACATTTACAATCAGTTGATAACACATCCTAGGTGATGTCATTACATGTGCATATAAAAAAATAGCCTTCAATACTAAGCATAAATTGTACATGGCCTTATTTACCAGTGGAGTTCAAGCCGTAAGTTCAGTTAAACAAATGGTGAGCAACATGTAGAAAAAAGTTGGCCGTTTAGAGATGAGATTACCATCAGAAGAACTCCGTGCATAAACGATATGGACTTCAACGCAAACCTAAAACACATTTTGGTAAGCTCCCATATTTGGTAGAATGCTTGGATGTCAATAAGTTCAAAATGTGAATCGGATGTGTTAGATATTGTTTCTGTTTTCCATCTTTTAATACATTTGTTTATGTTTTAAGTTTGGTTTTATTCATTTCTCCTAGAAAATTTTGTTTCTTAGGATAGTTTGAATCTTTTTCCTTTGATTTTCATGTTTATATGATTTCTTAGTTTTATTTTTCAAATTTTGGTTTGATTTATTAGAATTCATAGTTAGAGGGCTTATAGAATGCTTATATGGATTAAAAGGTCTTAAAAAATAACATAAAATATTTATTAAGGTTCTTTAACCAAGGTTAAACCCTTATCATGATTTTTATTTTTGAAAATCATTAAAGTAGACTTTCTTGTAGCGCAAGCCTGAAAAAATTACACACATGTGCTACAAGAAAGTCGCGTAGTTCAAAATTCATCATTTTTGGGTCATATTTTTGGAAATTCTCACACATGGGATGTCAGTCATACTGGGTTGATGCGTTTGATACGTGTTTCCTCTAGAATGATCATTGTGACAAGTGTGAATATGTCAAGCAAATCATCATAAGGGTGAGTCGCGGTGGTCTATTGTAGAGTGATGGAATAATTATGGTTGAACATAATGAGACAAATGTGCCTTGAATATCGTATCCCCCGAAGTGCATGTAGAGCAGATGAAGTTCGTGGCGAACAATCAACAGTTTGTAATCAAATTTTGAAACATGGAGAAAAACTAGGGTTTTGAGGAGCGGTCGTTTGGAGTTATCGAAGTGGTCAGAGATTATTGAGGAATGCAATTGGACACTAGACAATCAAGAAAACATGATTCCAACACCTGGATTCATCACTTTGACAAGTAGGCTACGAATCGTTGCCAAAGTTCATAAATTTGAGGTTTTTCTAAGAAGAGGACTAATGACACAACTGTTTGAAGATTATTAGTTTACAAACCTAATTCATACTAAATGACAAATTCTCTGTCAATGGAATTAAATTATTTATCAGTTTAAACGAGAGAGTTCAGTTTAGGGTTTTCGGTTTCCCCATACAGCATTGTCTTCCAGATTTTCAAGACTTGAAGAAATTTAGAGTTTGTTTTATTGACAGAAGCTATTTGACAATTGTTCAAGATGAAAAGAAGTGGTAATACTAATAGAGCAGAACCTTGAGACATGAGCTAGGTTCAAACTTTTCTAGATTGTGCAAAACTGTTTTAAGAGGCAAGGTGCTTTGTGTTTTTTCAAAGAATTGAAGGTTATCATTCAGAAGTCTCTTATAAATTAGCTCAATGTTTGGATAAGGATATGGTGTCTTTTGATACTTTGAAGTTTAAAATGACCAGGGAATTGTTAGCAGAATCTACAGGGATTTTAGATGAGGGTGAATACAGGTTTAAAAAAGTTCCTTTCACTTTTGATGCTCAGAGATATCTACTTCCAGTTGTAGTAGCAGATTGGGGAAAGGGAGTACCTATTCAAAAGTTTAAACCAGAATGGATAGAGCCTATCAAAATATTACAAAGATATATCACTTGTGAAGGGAGATTTGCTTTTGTTTTTAAGTATCATTTTAGATTCCTTCAACATATCAGTCATGAATCCAAAATGAATCTCCCATTCTTCTTCTTGAAAATTTTACAGAAGATGTCTAGCAGGGTGAAAAAACATTAGGATCACACCAAACAATTAGTATTTCATCATGGCCTTATAAAACTAGTCATAAGCACTGTACTTCGGAAAAGAGAGAAGACATGGGAATATTTCCTATTTTGGTTTGGTTTCCAAACAGAAAAGGAAGAGCAGTCTCCGAAGAGACAGTTAGATAAAGGTTAGAATTTGATCAAGAAACTTAAAAGGAAAGTCACAGTCAAGAATGAAGAAGGTGGTGAACCAGGAAAATCTTCGAACCAAGAAGATGAAAACATTGAAATTGAACAACAAATTAATGTTGAAGAAAACAAAGTTTCAAAGTCAGAAGTGAAGGAAATTGAGCCTGTAGAATATGCTTCTCCTAAAGAATTGAACCAAATTGTAAATGAAGATGTGAAGGGACAGGAACAAGTCCCTAATACAGTACTCTCTGAAGAAGAAGAAAAATCTTTACCTAATGAAGCTAGGGTTTATACCACTGAAAAAGATAGGGTTTATTCTAAACAGGAGATACACACCCATTCTGAAGAAGAGACAGTGTCACAGAGGAAGAAAATGAAAGTTGTTGAACTAGCTTCAATAACACATCAAGGGAAAGTTTTGAAAATGTTAGGAGAGGTTGGAGCAGTTTGGAGGCCCAAGACAAGGCCAAAGAAAAAACTCAGGTTAAATACGAAGAAGCCGTTAAACCCTAGACTGCATGAAAAGAAGATTACAATAATAGAAGATTCATCATCTTAGGAGAAATTAGAAGACATTGAAGATGAAAACAAAAAGGATATGAAGGGTAAAAAACAAATAGTTTTAGAAGATAAACCAATTTTCACTGATACTAACATATCAGAAATATTCCTGGAGGTTCAAGAGAAGATGATTCTAGAAAAGCATCAAAATGATTTAAAGATCCTTGGTATAGAAAAAGGAGAGGTGTCTGAGAAATCAGCTAAGTGCAGTGTTGAAGCTAAACAGTATTCATAAATTCCAATGACCTTGATAGAGCATATGGAAGAAAATGAAGAATTTTTTAGGAAGCTAAAAATCCATTGGATACCTGAAGGAATGCAGCCATTGTTAGAAGGAAAATACATGGATTCTGAAAATGAAAATTTGCAAAGGAGTATCAAGCAATACAAGAATCAAATTGAGTACCTGCATGAAAGCAATGAAGGATTGGTGACTGCAAATAAAATACTAAGAGAAGATCTGGAAGAAATAAATAGTCACTATCGGGAATTGATTTCAGTTTCTAAAGAAGGTTTAAAAAGAAAAATACATACAGAGAACCAGTTTACAGAACTAAAGCAAACTATTTAGGAGCTGACACATCAGAATGAAGAGTTGACAAGAAGAGTTGCATATTTGGAAGCAGATCACCAGAAGGCCAGAAGGAAAGCCTAGGCTTTAAAGGGAATAGCTCTTTCAGCAGAGACAACAAAAGACTTGTAAAAGTACTTTAAGAAGAGCAGTTATTAGTTAGTTTGAAAAAGTTATTTCATTTTTGTACAATGATAGTTTATCTTGAACAATTCGATAAATGACCTAAAAGTAGTTTTGGATCAGTTATGTAACTATTTTTGAAGGAACAAGATAAATGTAAGTCTGGAAAAGGACCAAGGGTTCGATTTTTGTTGCAAGAGGAGGCTATCAGGGTGTGGTTTATGAGCTAAGTGTAAAAACTCTTATGTGTTTTTGATGATTGAATTATGAAATATATGCAATTATAAGCCCTTTTTAGACTATTGATTGGTTCATTTCTGATTTGTGTTAATCACTTAGTTAGTACACTCATTTCCTATTTAAGGTTTTTATGCATGAAATGCTTGTTAACTGTGGGTGGAACTCGGCACTGTGATTATTGTGTTTGGTTTATGTTCTATATTTGATGCATCTCAGTCCTTCAAATGCTCATGATTTAGTGTTTGTTTTGGTTTCATGAAGTTTCTGCCCACTTGTCTACAAACTTTATAGTCAAAACCCTTGAAAAACATATTTTACTTAATTGCGTTTATTGAGATTGTGTTGGCTTGTTCTTTCGTGGTCTAGGAACAATTTCTGGCACAAACATCTTTGGCATTGTTGCCAGGATCAAAGTTGAAAACCGTTATTTTCCATGGGATACTCATCATTTCACTGGTTTTGAGAGGTGAACTTAAACCAACAAATTTTAAATACTACTTGTCACCAGTATTTCACAGTGGCTACTAAGGGAGTTGGAACAAGAAATAGACCTAGTTCACCTTTACAATTGGGTGTCTCAGACCCAGAACAGATATTGAAAATAGCTAGGAAAATCAGAAGGTCTCAGTCATCACCAGCCCTATGTAACCTTGATCAACTAGACATATCATCACCTTTCTCTGTTTTGAAGGGAAAAGAACAAGATTCATCTTGGTTGAAGCCTACAATCCTTGTTAGTAATTTTCAAGTTTTAACTGATCCTCAATCTTTCAAGAAGGCAAAGACTATGTCTCCTAGAAAAATCCCTTTGTTTCACCTCAAATTTGGTAAAACTCCGTTCGAACCAAGTTCTAGTCAAGTCTTTCCATCACCTAAACCAGTCGACTTAAAGATGGCAGCCCAAAATCAGCCATTAGACATGATGGACCGAATGGTGGCAGCTAGGTATGCACCTTTAGTTTTGCCTCAACCTTTGAATGCATTTCCTAGGGGTGATTACCAAAAATACTTGCCTAGGTTTAATGGACAAGGTGAAACCACAACTGAGGAGCATTGGGATGCATTTCTTAGCTATGCTGATAATCAGAATATTGAGGCAAAGGATGTGTGGATGAGGATGTTCATACAAAGTCTTGATGGAGAGGTCAGAAAATGGTTCAGAGAGTTACCTGCAAATTCTATTACTATAATAGAAGAGCTTCAGGATCTTTCCATGAGATAGTGGGGTGATACCAAGCATGACACATATTACATTACTGAGTTTGGAGCCCTTAGAAGAAAGAAGGATGAAACCATAGCTGATTTTTCGAAGAGGTTCAATAAAATGTATGGCGGAATCCTTGTAGAGATTAAACCTTCAAAAACTTCTGCAAAACTCACTTATGCCAATGCTTTTTATCATGAGTTTTCCCTACTCTTGAGAGAAAGAAGACCTATTACTTTACTTAACATGCAAGAGTCAGCATTAGAAGTGGAATCTAATATACTATCTTGAAATAGACTGAAGGGAAATACAGCTCAACAAATATATGACAAGAAGGGTAAGAAAGAAGTAGCTCTAAGGGTTTCAACATCCCACTCTACAGAAGGTTAAATTGATGAGATGGACAAACTAGTAAAGATCCTGACAGCAAAACTAAACAAGTTGAAATTAGAGAAGAATTCAAATAAACATGTTCAAGAGGGAGACAAAAACCCTAATAATCCAAACCAATTCATAAGACAGTTTGTACCTCGTTTTATTCCCAGAGAGAGAAGAAACAATGATATACAATGAGAAAGGAGAGAAAATGAGGATCAAAAAGTACCACCACCACTTCATAATAATGTAGTTGATGACGAAGAAATTGAAGAGGAAGAGTTCTTTGAGGATCCAGATTAGGATATGAATTATTTTGGAGAACAATTGACTGAAGGTTTTGTGACTAAAGAACATTTTTTAAACTCAGAATATTATGATGTAGATGTGTTTGAAACATAAAATGATTTGAATCTTGAAGTGACTACTGTAATTGCTGATACATATCAAACTAAGCCAAAGAAAACTTTAAATTTAAGATCAGGTCCAAAGCAAGTAGTTCAAAATTCTAAGAAAAAGGTAGTTTTGCCTCCTAAACAACAGTCTGATACAGTGTTAGAGAAAAAACAAAATCAGGATAAACAAAAGAAGAATGTTGAAGTTGAAGAGGTGAATAAAAGTATGCAGAATTTCAACCTTGAAAATGAATTAGGCAAAATCAAGATCCCTATGCCTTTCGCTGAGTTGATGAAGAATCCTTCTTACAAAGATTCAGTTCTAAAAATGATTGGTTCAGAAAACAATCAACTTCCCTTTGACACAGTGAATTTAGAGGAGGAAAGTCCTAAAATATTTATTGGGTCAGCCTTGGTAGAAAAAACTGAAAATGAGGCAATTGCATCACCTCCTTTTTACATCACACTAACTATTCATGAGCAAATGATACATAATTGCCTTTTGGATTCAGGAGCATCTCGTAACCTAATTCCAAAAGCTGTCATGGAGGCTTTAGGTTTGAGCATAATAAAACCTTATCATGATTTGTATGATTTTGATTCACCAGCTGTAAAAGGTTTAGGAGTGATAAAAGATATGGTGGTTAGTTTAGCTCAGCACTAATGAAGAGTGTGATTATGGATGTGGTAGTAGTAGACATTACCCCTAATTTTGGACTGCTCCTTTCTAGATCTTGGGCCAAGAAGGTTGGTGGAACTCTACAAATGGACTTAACATATGCCACCATTCCTATATTTGGAGGAGAAAACAAAAGGTTATATAGAGAGTTACAATTTGCTTATATTGTGACTGATGATAAGAACCCTACAAAACATCCCTTGTATGATGTTGACAAGGATTTGGGTACTTGTATGTTGCATTTTAGTGATGATAATGATACTGGTGGCTTATTACAGGTTGAAAAAGAAAAGCCAGTCAAATACACTAGGGAACAAGAAGATGAAATTTGGAAAATGTATTTTGATGGATCATCATATAAGGATGGTGCTCGAGCATGGGTTCTTCTAATATCTCCTAGTGGTGAAGTAGCAAGGTTAATGTATAAATTAGAATTTATTACCACCAATAATACTGCAGAATATGAAGCTTTGTTGTTAGGATTGAAAGCTGTAGAAAACTTAGGTATTCAACAGATTTCTGTGTATGGCGACTCCAAGTTGGTTGTTCAGCAAGTGAGGAACAACTATCAAGTAAAACAAGATTTGCTGAAAGTGTACCGTAATGAAGTATGGGATATGATAGACAATTACTTTGTGGATTTTAATATCACTTATATTCTTAAGGATCATAACCAAACTGCTGATTATCTTGCCCTAGGAGCCACACATTTTAGGATTCCGAAAACAACACAGCTAAAGTATCCTATTGAGGTTAGGTACAGACCTTCTATGCCTGATAATGGAAAGCAATGGAAAGTTTTTGAGGATGATATTGAAATAAAAAGGTTTTTAGAGCGGACAAGTGAGTTTTCCAATTCCTTAATTGATCAAGAACAAGATGATGGGGTTGAAGAGTTTGAAGGTATTACAGAAAATGAGATTTCAGGTCACAAGATTATTGAACTTAAAAGTAATTTCATTCCTAAGGGTTTGGTGCCTTTAGAGAGGATATTTTCAAAGGATGATACACCTTTAAAACCTATTGTACAGTCTTCAGAAGAAAATTTAGTGGACTATAATATTGGCACCCCTGAACATCCTAGAATGGTGAAGATTTCAAAAGTGCTCACAGCAGAGCAGAGAAACAGGTACATCAAGTTGTTAAAAGAGTATGTTGATGTTTTTGCTTGGTCATATGAATATTTGAATACATATGATACTGGAATTATATAGCATAAAGTGCCTTTAAAACCAAATGTTAAACCTTTCAGATAGAAATTAAGGAGGATAAATCTAGCTTTGTTTCCTATTATAGAAAAGGAGGTGGAAAAGTTATTAGATGATAAGATTATTGTTCCCCTCAGATATTCTTCATGGGTAGCCAATTTGGTTCCTGTCAGGAAAAAGAATGGTGAGATCAGACCGTTTGTTGATTTTCGAAATCTGAAAAGGTCTTCATTGAAGGATAATTACCCTTTGCCAAAAATAGAATAAATATTGCAGAAGGTAGTTGGTGCACAAAGAATTTCTATGGTTGATGGTTTTTCTGGATATAATCAAATTTCCATTCACCCTGATGACAGATAAAAAATAGATTTTACTACGCCTTGGGGTACTTTTTTGTATCACAAAATGCCTTTTGGATTAATGAATGATGGAGCTACTTTTCAAAGAGCTATGGACATAGCCTTTGTAAGGGAAAGAGATAAGTTTGTAGTGATTTACTTAGATGATAATACAGTCTTTTCACAATCAGATGATGAGCATCTAAAACACTTAAAACAAACTTTTCTGAAATGCAAAAAATATGGTTTATCTCTCAATCCAAAGAAATCACATTTTGTTGTACAAGAGGATAAGTTATTGGGTCATTTAGTTTCAGCTAATGGCATAAGGATTGATCTGGGAAGGGTGAAAGCAATACTGAAAATAAGTTTACCAAGGAGAAAGAAGGTGTACAATATTTTATTGGTAAAATCAATTTTCTGTGTTGGTTCATACCAAATTTTGCTGAAACCATCAAATAGATTACAGCTATGCTAAAGAAAGATCAGCAGTTCAAGTGGACTGCAGAAGCAAAAAAATCATTTGAAAAGATTAAAATGGCCCTTACGGAAGCTCCAGTATTAGTAAGTCCTGATTTTACAAAGGAATTTTTAACTTTTTCTTTTTCATCTAAAGATACATTGGCTATTGTTTTATTACAAAAGAATAAGGATGGTATTGAACAGCCTATTGCATTTTTTAGCAAGACTCTTAGAGACTCAGAGCTAAAATACAACACTTTAGAGAAGCAGGCTTATTCATTGGTAAAAGCATTGAATTTTTTTAGAATTTATGTTTTAAATTCCAAGGTTATTGCTTATGTTCCTAATTCTACCATTAAGGATGTTTTGACTCAGCCTGACAGTGAGGTAAAAAGACGAAAGTGGATTGCAAAAATAATGGAATATGATGTAGACATTAGACCTACAAAGCTAGTAAAGGGACAAGGTTTAGCTAAATTTCTAGCTAATTCAAATTTCCAAGCTTTAGGTCTACATCTCATGGCAGAACAACTAGCATAGGATGAAATCCAAGCAGAGCAGGAGAAAGAAAATATTATGGACCACTATGTAGAATCCACATGGTATGCAGATATTGTACACTTTCTTTTGTATTTGCAATGCCGAGACCATTTAGAGAAGAAATTTGCTAGGTATTTGAAGTTGAGAACTACTAAATATTGTTTGATAGAACAACAACTATTTTGGAAATATCCATGAGGTATTTTTCCTAGATGTTTCGATAAACCAGAAATTGAAGGAGTAATCTCTGAATCTCATGAAGGTACTTATGGGGGACATAAGTATTGTAAGGAAACAGCTTATAAAATTCTAAGAGTTGGATACTATTGGCCTTCCTTATTCTAAGATGTATATCAGCAGGTAAGAGCATGTATCCCTTGTCAAAAGTTTGCTGGTGAGCAAAAGTTGCTGTCATTACCATTAAAATCAATTGTATTTAATGCCCCTTTTCAGCAATGGGGTTTGGACTTCATAGGAGAGATAAATCCATCTTCTTCAGGGCAACATAAGTGGATTTTGACTGCTACAGATTTCTTTACTAAATGGGTAAAAGCAATTCCCACAAGAAATGCAACAAACAAGGTAATCATAGATTTTATTGAAGAAAATATTCTTAGTAGATTTGAATGTCCTCAGAAATTATTGACTGATAATGCTAAAGCTTTTAAATCTAAGGCTATGGGGGCATTTTGTGAAAAGAATGGGATTATGTTGAAACACTCAACACCTTATTATCCTTAGGGAAATGGGTTAGCTTAGTCATCTAATAAGAATATCATTCAAAGTATCAGGAAGTTATTGAAGCAGAATAAATGATCATGGGATTCAATGTTAAAATATGCATTATTGGCAGATAGAATAACAGTTAAAAAAGCAATTGGAACCTCTCATTTCCAATTAGTATATGGTACTGATGCAATTTTTCCTGTTCAATTGGGTATCCCAGTGATGAAATTTTTTCAAGATTGTCAGGAGGAACCTAATGATATTCAAAGAAGAATTTATGCACTGATAGAGTTATAGCAGAAATGGGAAATGGTGGAAGAAAAGGCTCAGTTGTATAGGTTAAAGATCAAAGAAATATTTTATAGAAAGATAAAAGAGAACACTTTTTCAGTGGGAGATATGGTTTTGAGATGGGATGCTAGGAAGGAGTAGAAAGGAAACCATGAAAAGTTTGATAACCTTTGGTTTGGTCCTTTCATAGTATCAAAGATTCTAGAAAACAATACTTTTGTACTACAGACTTTGGAGGGTGAGGAATTTTCTAATCCAGTTAATGGACGATTCCTCAAGCATTTTTACAGTTTTTGAGATGGATACTGGACTTTAATTGTATATACTGGTGTGAATAATAGAATAAGGACTCCATAACCCAATGGAAATTTTGCAGACTAGTAGGCAGTAGCACAGAAGGCAATGGTCTACAGGTTCTTGAAGCCTCACAGGGAAGACTTCATCCCGCAGCATGAGCCAGATCTTAGAGCTTGTTTTTGTTGTCCATATTTTAATACATTTGTTTATGTTTTGAAGTTTGGTTTTATTCATTTCTCCTAGAAAATTTTGTTTCTTAGGATAGCTTGAATCTTTTCCCTTTAATTTTCATGTTTATATGATTTCTTAGTTTTATTTTTCAAATTTTGGTTCGATTTATTAGAATTCATAGTTAGAGGGCTTATAGAATGCTTATATGGATTAAAAGGTCTTAAAAAATAACATAAAATCTTGATTAAGGTTCTTTAACCAAGGTTAAACCATTATCATGAGTTTTATTTTTGAAAATCATTAAAGCAGACTTTCTTGTAGCGCAAGCCTGAATACATTGCACACATGCACTACAAGAAAGTCGCACAGTTCAAAAATCATCATTTTTGGGTCAGATTTTTGGAAATTCTCACACATGGGATGTCATTCATACTGGGTTGATTGGTTTGATACGTGTTTCCTCTAGAATGATCATTGTGACACGAGTGAATACATCAAGCAAATCATCATGAGGGCGAGTCGCGGTGGTCTGTTGCAGAGTGATGGAATAATGATGGTTGAACATAATGAGACAAATGTTCCTTGAATCTCATATCCCCTAAAGTGCATGTAGAATAGATGAAGTTTGTTGCGAAGAATCAGCAGTCTTTAATCAAATTTTGAAATAGGGAAAAAAACTAGGGTTTTGAGGAGCGGTCATTTGGAGTTATCAAAGTGGTCAGAGAAGATTGAGGAATGCAATTGGACATTTGACAGTCAACAAAACATGATTCCAGCACCTGGATTCATCACTCTGATAGGTAGGCTACAAATCATTGCCAAGGTTCATAAATTTGGGGTTTTTCTAGGAAGAGGACTAATGATAGAATTGATTGAAGATTATTAGTTTATAAACCTAATTCATACTAAATGACGAATTCTATGTCAATGGAATTAAAGTATTTATCAATTTAAATGAGAGAGTTCAGTTTAGGGTTTTAGGTTTCCCCATACAACATTGTCTGCTAGATTGTCAAGACTTGAAGAAATTTAGAGTTTTTTTTATTGACAGAGTCTATTTGACAATTATTCAAGATTAAAAGAAGTGGTAAGACTAATAGAGTAGAACCTTCAAACATGTGCTGGGTTCAAACTTTTTCAGATTGTGCAAAATTGTTTTCAGAGGCAGGTTGGTTAGTGTTTTTTGAAAGAATTGAAGGTTATCATTTAGAAGTCTCTTATAAATTCGCTTAATGCACGCTCAATGTTTGGATAAGGATATGGTGTCTTTTGATACTTTGAAGTTGAAACTGACCAAGGAATTGTTAGCAGAAGCTACAGGGATTTTAGATGAGGGTGAATACTGGTTTAAAAAAGTGCCTTTCACTTTTGATGCTCAAAGATATCTACTTCTAGATGTAGTAGAAGATTGGGGAAAGGGAGTACCTATTCAAAAGTTTAAACCAAAATGGATAGATCCTATCAAAATCTTACAAAGCTATATCACTTGTGAAGGGATATTTGCTTTTGTTTTTAAGTATCATTTTAGATTCCTTCAACATCTCAATCATGAATCCAAAATGAATCTCCCATTCTTCTTCTTGAAAATATTACAGAAGATGTCTAGCAGCATGAAAGAACATCAGGATCACAACAAACAATCAGTAATTCATCATGGGCTTATAAAACTAGTCGTAAGCACTGTATGTCAAAAAAGAGAGAAGACATGGGAATATTTCCTATTTTGGTTTGGTTTCCAAACAGAGAAAGAAGAGCAGTCTCAGAAGAGACAGTTAGATAAAGGTCAGAATTTGATCAAGAAACTTAAAAGGAAAGACACAATCAAGAAAGAAGAAGGTGGTGAACCAGGAAAATCTTCGAACCAAGAACATGAAAACATTGAAATTGAACAACAAATTAATGTTGAAGAAAACAAAGTTTCAAAGTCAGAAGTGGAGGAAATTGAACCTATAGAAGATGCTTCTCCTGACGAACTAAACCAAATTGTAAATGAAGATGTGAAGGGACAAGAATAAGTCCCTATTACAGTACTCTCTAAAGAATAAGAAAAATCTTAATCTGATGAAGTTACAGTTCATACCACTTGTAAAGCTAGGGTTTATTCTAAACATGAGATACACACCCATTCTGAAGAAGAGACAGTGTCACAAAGGAAGAAAATGAAAGTTGTTGAACTAGCTTCAATAACACATCAAGGGAAAGTTTTGAAAATGTTAGGAGAGGTTGGAGCAGTTTGGAGGCCCAAGACAAGGCCAAAGAACAAACTCAGGTTAAATATGAAGAAGTTGTTAAACCCTAGACTAGCTGAAAAGCAGATTACAATAATAGAAGATTCATCATCTTAGGAGAAATTAGAAGATAGTGAAGATGAAAACAAAAAGGTTATGAAGGGTAAAACACAAATAGTTTCAGAAGATAAACCATTTTTCACTGATACTATGATCTCAGAAATATTCATGGAGATTCGAGATAATATGATTCTAGAACAACATCAAAATGATTTGTAGAGCGTCGGTATAGAAAAAGGAGAGGTGGCTGAGAAATCAGCTAAGTGCAGTATTGAAGCTGAAGAGTATTCAAAAATTTCCAATGACCTTGATAGAGCATATGGAAGAAGATGAAGAAATTTTTAGGAAGCTAAAAATTCCTTGGATACCTGAAGGAATGCAGCGAGTGTTAGAAGGAAAATACATGGATTCTGAAGATGAAAATCTGCAAAGCAGTATCAAGCAATACAAGCATCAAATTGAGTACCTGCATGAAATAAATGAAGGATTAGTGACTGCAAATAAAAGTCCGAGAGAAGATCTGGAAGAAGTAAATAGTCACTATCAGGAATTGATTTTAGTTTCTAAAGAAGCTTTAAAAAGAAAAAAGACATACAAAGAACCAGATTACAGAACTAAAGCAAACTATTTAGGCACTGACACAACAGAATGAAGAGTTGACAAGAAGAGTTGCAGATTTGGAAGCAGATCACCAGAAGGCCAGAAGGAAATCCCAAGCTTTAGAGGGAATTTCTCTTTTAGCAGAGGCCTCAAAAGACTTGTAAAGGGACTTTAAGAAGAGCAGTTATTAGTTAGTTTGAAAAAGTTATTTCATTTTTGTATAATGATAGTTTATCTTGAATAATTTGATAGATGCCCTAAAACTAGTTTTGGATCAGTTATGTAACTGTTTTTGAAGGAACAAGATAAATTTAAGTCTGGGAAAGGACCAAGGGTTCGATTTTTGTTGCAAGAGGAGGCTATCAGGCTGTGGTTTATGAGCTAAGTGTAAAATCTCTGATGTGTTTTTGATGACTGAATTAAGAAATATATGCAATTATAAGCCCTTTTTAGACTATTGACTGGTTTCATTTCTGATTTGTGTTAATCACTCAGTTAGTATACTCATTTATTGTTTAAGGTTTTTATGCATGAAATTCTTGTTAGCTGTGGGTGGAACTCAGCACTGTGATTATTGTGTTTGGATTATGTTCTATATATTATGCATCTTAGTCCTTCAAATTCTCATGATTTAGTGTTTGCTTTGGTTTCATGAAGTTTTTGCCCACTTCTCTATAAACTTTACAACCAAAACCCTAGAAAAACCTATTTTACTTAATTGTGTTTATTGAGATTGTGTTGGCTTGTTCTTTCGTAGTCTAGGAACAATTTTTGCCACAATCAGGATGCTAAAGATGAGCTTGTAAAAAAATATGGTGATAAGGCATTAGTATTGATCGACACAATCAACATATAGATCTATATAATACAAATCAAAATGCTGATCCATTCCCACTCTTACAAAAACAAAATGCAGGTCCACTCTACACCAAGAGTGTTGGAAAAAGTAATAATTTCAGATAGAAAAATACTTAGATCTATTAAAAAGATAGGCTACAGGAAGATTCACTAGTCTACCCTAAAGTCGCTAGAAATGAGGAATGCAAGAAATCAATGTTAAGATCTAACACCTTTGCTGACAATGGAGGTGTCTAGTTTTAACTTCCAGATCTATATTAAAATAGTAGTATGCAAAAGTACAAAGATGCATTCAATGTTGTACTATACAAGCGTGGAGAGAGAACCATATACCAAGACAATGCATACCAGATATGGAATGCATTCACGATCGATAGTGATAACACCAAATCTCAAATGTGTCCTATTTCCAACTACATTCCGAATTTTCAATTGGAAAAACAAAACAATGTTTGACAAAGACATATGTAGAGAGATAAATGAAGCAATCGGAAGAGCAAAGAAATAATTGAAATGCATGAAATGACCAAATGACAGCAGTAGAACAACAAATAAATCAAAATGTATGGAATGAAGGGAGGACAGGAGAAATGACAGCAGCAAAAGAAGAAGAATGAAAAAAACAACACACAGCTTGACAAAAAGAATCTCGAAAAAGAAAGTTATACGAATTGACAACACAAGAACGAGAAGAACAAAGAAAATAGAACAATGATAGACAAAGAGCGTATCAAGAGAGACAGATGAAGCAATCAGAAGAGAAAAGAAATAATCGAAATGTATGAAATGACGAAATGAAAGCAGAAGTGATAGCAGCAAAACAACAGATAATTCAAAATGTATGGAATGACGAGAGGACAGGCAAAATGTCAGCAGCAAAAGAAGAAGAACAAAAAAAAAACACACACAGCTAGACAAAAATAATCTTGAAAAAGAAAGTTAGATGAATTGACAACACAAGAACGAGAAGAACTAAGAAAATGAAACGTTGATCAACAAAGAGCGTATCGAGAGAGAAATTTGAAGTGATTGGATGAACAAAGAAATCAATTTGCAGAACAACAAATAAATGAAAATGTAGAATGACAAGGATAACATTCAACCAGTATACCGGTAAAACCAACTGTGACAAATGCTCAAGCGGTTCCAAATACTAATATTGTCCCACATAAGGAGATTGAAATTGAAAAAAATATATCGGTACCATCTGAAGAAATGTATACTAGACATCGCAAATTTCATGAACGAGATGATCAATTTGTAGAAGTGCAAATGTTTCATGTCTGCCAAGAGTCATATGCTGGAGTACACATACGTAATAAAAGTACAGGTCCAATGTGCTTGCAATATCTGAGAGAGGGATCTAATCATAGATTCTTGGCTGCGAACCACATGGATCCAGGTTTTCAACCGCGTGTCCTTCAATATCTCACACAAGTTGAAGAGATGTTTATAGCACGTGCAAGTCCAATTTTGCAGGTGATGTATTCAATTGGCGGACAATACAAATATCGAGAACACACTATTAGTTTTCCACAAGAGATCAAATATGTTGCTAAGACATTGCCACGACATATTAAAAACTTTGAATTAATGGTCATTGTGTGAAAAAAAGGATGACAAGGATCCAGTTATGATTTCACTGTTAGAAAACAGAAAGTTATGGATGCATTATTACATAAGATTCATAATGATCCATATTATCAAGATGTTCGAGTTGATTATGATCCAGTAGAAGATTTACCTGAAAATGCAACAGATATCTCACATATGCTTGATTTTGTTACGCTTCTCGATATTGACAATGAAACAAAATTTGCAATGTTTGAAGGGATACTAGAAGTTGATGACATGTTAGACAGTTTACAAATGACTTCTTTTGCATCAAGGCTTTCATGTGAACCACAAGAGATAAAAATTATTAGAGCATTGGAAAATAATCGTAATCCATATGAAAATAACGCAAATGAGGAATCGACTAATGTGCTTAATTGGCATGGCATTGGCTCATCTCCGATTAGCAAGTATAACATTGTTGGATTATTTGATATGGCATTTCCAACATTGTTCCCTAAAGGAGAGATTGATTGGTTACATTTGGGAATGAGAAATGTCCATCTACATGAGTATGCAAAACATCTTCTCAGATATCATGATAACAAATTTGGAAGGAACCCTCGCTTCATATATTTTTTACTAAATATCATAATGAGACGTCGTGCTCAAGATTCATCAACAATTTTTTTCAAAAAGAATATTATTGAACTACCCACAAAAATGGAACAATTATGAAAACATTTACAAAATCTTCCAAATTCAAGATTGGGAAAAAGATTAATGAGATTTGGAATGGTATTAAGAGGCACACTTGCATATTGGAGCAAGTGTCATCAAGAGTTATCTGAATTGATTCAACAGATAGGTTGTCCGACAATATTCTTCACACTAAGTTCAGTGGATATGTAGTGGCCTGATTTGCATAAATTAATGCCAGGCACAAGTTCTATAGATCCACATGAAGCGAGGAAATGGTGATGTCAAAATGTAATTGATAATCCTCACATCATGGCACATTATATGCACTCGAGACATACAATGTTTTGAAAAGAGGTTTTCGAACATTTTCATCAAGCTACAAATTATTGGAGTCGCTACGAATGTCAACATCATGGATCTCGTCATGTCCATGGGTTTCTTTGGTTAAAAAATGATCCCAACATGGACATTCTAAATTGGGATGATCATAGAGAAGTTATATCTACAAAAAATTATTTCGACAAATGTGTGCATGCAATAAATCCACATGAGGGACATCAATGAAATATTCAAATTGGAGATAATGTAGATGATCATCCTTGTGTAAAAGGCACAGAACAAATATTTCAATTGGATCCAATGACTGATTATGAATAATTTCTTAACTATGTTGAGCGTCATATTACCTGCAATGAGAGAAGTTGTCTTCGAAAGAAAGGAGAAAAATTGGTATGTCAGTACCATGCACCATGGGATTTATGTGACCAGTCAAAATTTTACATTAATGAACAAGAAGAAAAAAAGTATGAACCTATATGAAATGATGACAGAGTAAATACACACAATCATGAAACACTGATGATGTGGAGGGATAATATAGATTGGAATCCTGTACTTTCCAAGTGTGTCGATACTAATTACATAGCCAAATACACTGCTAAATCAGAAAAGGGATATGAAACTTTCCACAATATGTTGATGCAGGTCTCTTCTATCCAAAATTAGAATGAATCAGCAGCACATGAACATAAAAGTTTGTTGTGTGAATCCATTGTTTATAGGGACATTGGTGCACATGAGACATGCCATATGCTTCTAGAGCTTCCCCTTTCAAAATGTAGCCATCATTTTGTGGTTCTACATTGGTATGAAGGTTTTCAAACAAGTACAAGTTGAAACATATAATGCTGACAATGATAATTCTCTGATTGATGCATATACTAAGTGACCGAAGAATATGGAGCAACTTACATTGATAGATGTTGCAAAATATTGGTCATATGAAAAATGTCGACGGGGGGGAAATGGTTACCACGAAGTAATGCATCTATTGTACATGTGTTTCCTAGATTTAAATCTATTCTTGATCGAAAAGATGAGAAATTTTTCGAATTCTGTTGGTCTGAGTTGGTTTTGTACAAGACATTTCGTGACTTTCGAAGAGATATAGGCCACACATTTGATGAAATTTTAAAGAATTGGAAAAATTTGCAGTCTATACCATGGCATGTTGATCGCAAACATGTGCCTATAGATGCTCGAGTTGAGTCTGATGAAGAACAAGAATGTTCAAATCCACAAAGAGATTCTAGGCAGCATGAATGGGAGATCATATGTGGAGTATATAAAAATCAATTTATAAATTATAATGAGTTTGAGATGCTTAGATATAGGGATCTTGATCATATGAATGATTGGAACACTTGTTTTGTAGATGAAGAGACCTCTAGTCATGCAATTCATTTCATCTCTGATATGTGAAAATTGAAAATGATTTCTACTAATCAACATGCAAATTCTTATTCAATTGATAGTTTGAGGGATAAGCAAAGAATAGCATACAATGTTATCCTTTAGCATTACAGAATGGGTGTTGATCCACTACGCATGATAATCCAAGGACCTATAGCTACCGAAAATTAATATTTGATTGGAGCAATAAAAAATACACTTGAAAATATCACACATCAAGGGAAAAGTCCATTACTCCTTCTATCTCCTACAGCGGTGTGTTGAGGCCTGGAAATTCGCAGGCAACAACAGCAAGGGATTCTCCCCCGTCAACGTTCCCAACTAGCCTGTGACTGTTTGGTGTAGGGAATCCGTCCGGTTTGCGTTCCGGCTACTGTAGGTCAAGTGACAAAAATTAAAGGTTTTACCGGTTGCGGCTCGGTCCACCGTGTATATTTTTGTGTTTTTTAGTTTTAAGTATGACATGCAAGTGCCTATCTAAAAATGCAGATTGATTGAGAATGCAAGGAGTGGTCACAATGTGATGCGTAGCTTCTTACCTCTCGTCTTAGACTCTCTTACATCTAAATCATACACAGCAAGGAATTAAAACTAACAACCTAACCTATCCCTAGGGAGCAAGATTATCACTTATTCATGAGTAATGTATTTTGTGCATGCCTTATGAAAAATCACAGATAGCTGATACTTCTTTCAAAACACATGAACAATTAAAGATATTTGAACAACCAGATAGCTAATTGTTTTATGAACAAAATTCATTACTCATAGTGGAAATTTCCATAAAATAAACCAGATATTATTCATGCAAGAACATAGGTTCAAAGAGTTAGAACGATCTCATAGTTAATGGACAAAAAGCTAAAAACGAAATAGTTCCTCTTCAGCAAATCCATAGCACAACATTTGAACATTCCCACCAAGCTTTCTCCAACAAGAAAACTGTAATTATCTATTGCAAAAGGAAATAGTTCTTCTTACAATATGTCTTCACCAATCTAACTGGGAAAAAGTCCCTCTCTTATCTAAATCTTCTATATTTATACAAAAAGAACAAAATTGTTGGGCTACCCACGAATGACCCTTGGGATTCCCCAACTCTTCACCTCCCACACTTTTCTTTCATTAAGTGCTTATAACATTTACAATATATTACAATAAAACAAATAAATTGCTCATGAGGAGGGTCCTGCTTGACTATTCAAGAACTTCCACGCTGAAGCCTCTAAGTCAATGCTTTCGAACTCGGAAGGTTCTAAGAAACGAATATTTATTTTGAATTTAGCAGCCTGATTTTTTATTACTTCTATTCTGGCTGCACTCAGGCGAAGTTGGTCCTCTAACAATTGCACACTAATCACAGAATGAGCTACTTAATTCCTCAGGGTTTGCTCCTCTATGGCTTTGATGTGCTGTATCCTTTGTTCATATTCTTGATATCTTCTTTGCAACATCTCCAAAAATAGGCTGTGGTCTGGAGAGGTATCCATTTTCTGTTCAACCTCAACCTAGCAGTGATTATAAGTGATCAAAAGTCTCTTGAAGAATTCTACACAAGCCCCCTTTGTCTTCTTGATAGCCTTATTGAATTATTAGGCTGTGTTTATGGAAAACTCTAGTAAATCATAGTCCTGCCTTAGGGCTTGTTGATATTTTGATGGTAGATCTGCAGGGGTTTCTTCATTCAATTCTAATCTCATGATCTGTCTACAAAATATGAAGAGATTTCCAAAATCTCTTCTAGCCGATTATGTACCTGCAAGTTCTTGCACCTTTCTTCCTCTATGGCTACTTGTAGCTAGTGCATGTTGCTCCTCTGTGTCAGAACATGCTTCTTGAGAGGATGAAGATTAGCTTGCTGTTTCCTGGCCTCTTCTAGAGCTACTATTAATAAGGCAACCTGTTCTCTCAGCGCTGTAGTCTGCCCCTGAGATTGCCTTTCAGATTCCTCCAAGGTAGCCTTCTGTAGCTCCAATTCCCCTATCTTACCTAGTAGCTGCTCCTTTTCTATCCTCAACCCTTGACATTCCTGCTGCAATTCTTGCAAACTTCCTTGGGCAGCCTCTAGAGATCTCTTCTCTACTTGGAGGAACTAGAGTTCATCTTTTGAAGACTTTATTTCATGTTGTATGTCTTCAAACTTTCTTTTCAATCTATTATTTTCCTCTCTCTCTCTTCTTAGGGTATCTTTTAGCTAGGAAGTGGACTTCTTTGACTGTTCAAGATCATTCATTATTCGATGTACATTGTCGTCAGAAGCATGGATCAATGTAGCCCCAGCTCTGATGGTGAATCTGGGGTCCTTGTCTGTCCCATATACTATGGTTGTATCATTTATCATTTTACCTGCCTACCCCCCAATCTCGACCTTTCTCTCAGTCCTCTTCACTATTGTTTTCCTTTCTTTATCATAAAAGATAGCGTTGAAATATGGTACCTCCTCCCCTTTTTTCTGCTCGAAAGTGATTAGCCTAAGGGTGGGGACCATAGCCTGTCCTATTGTGCTGCTAGCAGTTTCCTCGGGATCTTGAATATCAGGGTTCCCCAAGTCCTGAGCCTGACTGTCTACAAGATCGGAAGTTGATTGCTTTGTCATTGCCCGTGTCAGCTTTAGCCTTTCCGATTCCTGCTTCTTCAGTTCCTCATCCATATTTCTCTTCTTTTCGTCCTCTTCATTCTGAGCAGCTTCTTCTGCCTTTCTAGCTGCTTCTTGTCCAACTCTTCTATTTTCTTCCTCCTCACCTTTGAGCCAGCTTTCGGCTTCCTGTGCTAGTCTCCTAGCATCTTCACTTCTTTTTATAGTTTTTTTGTCCTCTGCCTTTTCTTGCTCATCCTATCCTTTCCCTCCTTTGGTGGTGATTTTCTTTTTAAACCTTCTTCTTAAGGCCATTATATTTTCTGCACTACGCAAAATAGATTCCTCTCTATCCCAGTGGCTTGTGTATTCAAAATGTACATTTGCCTCCCTGTAGTTCTCTGCCACTTTATTTCGGGAATCATTCCTGTGGAAATTCATTTCCCCAAAATGGAATTTCCCCAATTCCTCCACAAATTCATCAGCTTTCTTGACCCTTGTGAATTTATATCTTCCCAACCTGAATGGTAAAGGAGGGTAAGCTGCTTTCTTATGTTCAAACAAAAATCTCCCTATGCCATCTAAAAAGACTTGCCTAATTACCTCTTTGTGGACTATATAGTCAGTGGCATATTTTAGCAGTAGTAAGGGTCCTCTGTAGTATCCATACATTCTGAATATAATCCATCCTCAGTTAAGTAGTAGTTTGCATATTCTTCAATCACCTGCAATTCTTCCTCCGACATGCAGTTGCACTCTTTCATGAAAATCAAGGTATATAATAGCATGATGAAGTGCTCACACACTTCCCTATATTGATTGTGGTATTTGTGTGCCCATAGTGGCTTGTATGCTGAGTAGACTGGTGTTCTCTTCGTGTCCCAGATACACCTCAGATTAGGGAAGGGTTGGTTGCATAGTATGCAATCAACCAATATAGAGCTCATATAGAACTTTGATCTCTTCTGGGACAACCCTCCTAATGCTGATGCAATGCAGGATGAGAGGCTGTTGGACACAATGTTTGCCCAGTTGAAAACTGTCACTTGTGTTGCAACATAGAAAATGATAGGAACCCATTCTAACTTGAAGCTTTTACTGTGGGCCCTCCCGAAAATCTTGTTCAGCATCAAGGCAATGAACCTATAAGGGGTTCTTAGAGTGGCAATATCATATTCCCCGGTTGGCCTAGTTCTAAAGTTCTTTCTAGGCACCAGCATTCTCTTCAGTGTCTCGATTAGGTCCATCTTAATTACCTTCAGCCAGTCTTTAGTCAAGTACACTTGTTCTTCTGGTAAGTGGTAGGCCAGTGATACATACCCAGGGCTGTAAATAGCGTAACCCTATTTATCAACATTTTCCAAAATCATGGTGGTTACATCTACCCTGGGCAGAATCCACCCAATCACCTCTGAGCATGGAAAAAGCTCAGGCCGGCTAGCAATTTTCATCAATGCAGATCTCTTTATATTGGCATATATGGTTTCTTCTTCAAAACCTATGTTAGGTAATTCTCAACGTGTTATTAATATGTAAACTTCCCCCCATTTATATTTGGGTTCTATACCAACTATGCGTTTAGTGTCCTCGTAGGTGTACTCAACTCTGGTAACAATTTGACTTTGGGTTCCTCCTCTACTATGAGAGCCTTCTTCGTCTGTCGTTTAGACATCTTGGATTCTGAATAATTTCCCTGGCACCGTGCTACGCGACTAGTGGAGAAAAATCGGTAAACTTCCACGGCGGAGCCACCTAGGAACGAAGGTACCGACAGCGAAGCGTTGGTCTGCTCAAGCGATAACGACAGCACCCATAAATCACCAAAATAACAATAAAATAAAATAAACCCCAACCTCACTATATATGCCGTAGTCAACATGCAATCGGCAAGAAAACAACAAAATCAATCTGGAGGCAAACGACTATGGGATCGGTGATTTTGTCAACATCGCCTCCACAATGGTTGATGATAAAACAACTGGGAAACCCACAATGGCATAGGTGGAGGAACAAATCAAAACTCGCATCATAGCTATTGAGACTAAGGCTTTGGATCAATAGATGGTTAGAGAGCCGCAACGATGAAACCATGAAAGAAACCAAGTTCTGCAGACGAGCAAAAATCAGAGTAAAAACAAACATGACTTCGTCTAAAAAATAATGGTCATGTGGAAAACAAAATCAAACTACATCGAAAAGATAGTGCTTTTTAAATCCGCAACAACGAAAGCTGAAATCCAAAGGATCTACGAATCAACAACGGCGGGGACTAGAAGAAGATAAAACAACCCTTCGGGAAGCTTCACAATACCTTCTCTGCAACAGTGGAAGACATATAGACAAAGGTTCCAATGAGATCTCAAAATAACTGTTGATAAAGAAAAACTGCATCAGAGACCAAATACACCTGACTTGGACTTGATGTCCTATTCTTTTCCACAACGGCGGGCATGAAGATAACTGGATTCCCGACTCAAAAATCTCACATGCTTCCGATGGCAAGGAAAAATCAATTCAAACCCTAAAAAATCATTGGCATCAAAGTAATCTTTGCACAAACATCAAGCAAAACCAAAAATCTGAGCAAAATGAATTAAAGGAGGGTCCCAAAATTTTTTGAATTTTGGGAAAATGTTGCAGCTACAACAATTGGTGACTACCTGGTGAACCCCAGATTTCTGAATCAACTTCTTCCCAGTAAAATTATGTTTAATCATTTATCTCATAATTTGAATACCTATAGATGCTTGTATTCCTAAGATGGCAAGCACATGCATTTAAATCATTGAAGACAGTCCATTCTTTGGGAAGGGGAACGCAAAATATTCAAAGTCTAGATAACTCTTTTGGGGCTTAGTAGGTGAGTTTTATTTTACCTTTGTCATTGGTTAGTTTCTAGCTTGGACACCATAGGATCGTAACATATGGTAAACATAACTATTCATTTGTTCCTCATTCCCATGCCAATTGCTCTTTTGTGCCTTTTTTGAACTTTTGTTCTTTTGAGTCCTCCATCTGCTTTTCTTTTTGAATTTTATTCAAGCTCTTCTATCCATAGTGTCCTTTTGTGTGAGAGATGTATTTAATTTTTAGCTCGCGGACGAAGGAGAACTTTTGGCAGATTGATATTCATGTTTCTGATACTTTGCTTTGATATGTTTGCTTCTTTTAGGAGTTTTGACTCTTAACAGCCTTTAGGCTTTTGAAATCATGGCATGGGATCATTTATATATAATAAATTGTTTACCTTGCTTCCTTTCCGTGGGTCTTTTGCTATCACTCCCTAGGACATCTTAGATGTGAATTGGATGGAGCCTCGAAATAGTATTCCAGACCTCTTAATTCTAAGTTATTTTTAGGGGTTAAGCAGGACTTCAATGAGTGCATAGCCATTTAGGAAAACAACTTACTAGAAGAAATTCTATCATTTCAAAAAATAAAAACACATAGTATTATCCCAAAGATTTTAGTTAATCAAGAACCTTGATGCTTTCCATGCAGCCAAAAGTTTGCCTCTTTTATTAAAAAACAAACCAAAATAACCAGAAATAAAAGCAGTAAATCAAAGTAAAATTGAATCAAATTATTTATGTACAAGGTCATCAAATCAAAAGAAAAATAAAATTCGAGAACCAACCACTACCTGATCAGTTCTGTACCCACCCCTAAAAATCTATCAACTTATGAGTCAAGGGGCTAGGCTGGATTGCAGACATGAGATACCTAACCATGGTCTAATTCTTCTATTTTTGAAACCGAAACTATGTCTACCGATTTACAATCAATCTCATCAACCTGTGAAAATTGAAGGAGATCATGTTGAGTGTCAGTCATATTGCTGGCCTCTTCTGATGCATGATATCTTAGTTCAAGTTCCGTAAGATAATTCCCTAAAATAGAATTAGCAGATTCATTTCCTTCTTCCAACTTAGTGATAGTGTGTTTAATGTAAGGTTCTCTTAAAATTTTGATCCGATTTGGGACCCCTTTATGAGGCAACCATAAATGTGACCAATCTAAAGCAAAATACCCTTTTAACCTTGTGGACCAGTCACGGTTCAAAATAAGTCCATATCCATCTGGTATGTCAGCCACAACAATATCAATAAATTGACATATCTTGTTATTTGCAGATAAACGAATGAGAACATTCTCCATTTCCCCCACTACTTTGACACTGGTTCTGTCTAATTGAGTAACTTCCCAAGCAGTAGGTTTTGGCTTCCCATTAATTTGTTTGCAAACTACGAGTGGCATAACATTCATTGATGTTCCAAATTATACCAAACAATTATGCACCTTATGGTTCAGCATTTCCAGAGTCAAAAGGAAAGGTGGGGTTATAGCTTTCCCTTCCCCAATTGATTTGACATCTTCCTCCACAGGTTGGTTTTTGGTGGGTATCTCTTCCTCTGGTTCTTCAGGATGTTCAATATTTTCTTTGTTAACACCTACTTATTCTTCCATAGGATTAGCAAGCTTGTTGATTTGCTTCGGATCTTGGCTGATAATGGTAATTTCGGGTACTTTGTCCTCAACAATGTTCTTTGGCTGTTTCCTGACATTCTCTTGCAACTTCTTAATTTTTAAGATTATTGTATTGTCTTTATTTACCAAATTCATGTCTTTTTTTATCATTGGTTTATTCTCAGGTTTAAGAGTACTTTTTTATGTATCAAACAACAAGACACAATCCCATAAAAACATGGTATCATTTTCTTGTTTTTCTATGGTCTTATTACCTTTTTCCTCCTCATCACTGTCCTCAGTCAATTTAGAGTCCAAGAGCTGATTCATTACCAAAGTCATTGAATTTAACCATTGAGGACACTTCTTTTCAAAATGGGGTTGTTGGTGAAAAGTGTAGAAATTATCCATCCCTATCTCTGTCAAATTCATTGATGCTGAACCATGTGGAGGGGTCTTGAATTGGTTGTTATCTTCCCTTTTTTTGTAGTAAGGCTTGTAAGCTTTCTGAGCTTCTTTTTCCTTCTCCAAATCTATTATTCTGTTGGAAAGCTTTTGCATCATCTTTAACATCCCCTCAAAATCATGTGATTGTCCTCTTTAGGTTTGGACAGCAATAAGGCTCTTTTCCTAGAAGTTTTTTCCTCAGATTGCTTGGGATAATATTCTATACTTTCCTTTTCAGCCTCTACTCTTTCTGCTTCTTCAAAAGTATCTACTAACGTAGGTTTAAACTGAGCTTTTGCGAACATAGCCAAATCCAGACCTAAAGCTGAGGTATAATACTCAATCAGAACTTTATCAGAAGGCTTATCAGTTGCAGAGAAATTCTTGAGGTAAGTAGAAAATCTTTGAGTGAAATTGTGTACCTTTTCATTCCTTTCTTTTTTTAAAGTGCCCAAACCTTTCATTAGTGTTGCATGCGTCTTTTGGGCTGCATACTTGCTTCTGAAAATCGTTTCAAAGGTATCCCAATCTAGGATAGAGTTTGCAGGAAAACCAAAGTACCAGGATGTTGTTGCTCCTTTAAGGGTGTATGGAAAAAGTCTACAAACAACATCCTCATATTCCCCGGCCCTTAATCCTTCTATTGCCAAATAGAAACTCTGCAAATGGTCATCTACTACAATCTTCTCATTAGGATCAAACTTAGGCAGCAACTTCTCAAAAGCTTGAGGTAATTCATGCAACGGAGGTGTTAAGTTCAAGGGTGATATGGATTTCCAGGTCGGTGGTGGATTTGGTGGGTTAGGTGGTTGATTTGCATTTACAACTACCATGATTCTGGGTGGAGAGTGAGGAGGTGAAGGAACAGGAGTCCGCACAAGTGAACAGTAAGGTGTGTTTGGGCCTACTTGATTCAAAGGATGAACAATGTCCTGTAAGGTTGTTTCTACAAGTTGTTCCAAATCTCCAACCAATACTGAATCTTCCAAGATGGGACGGTCTTTCTTCTTGTATTCTCTTCGGGGTAAATCACAGATAATGGGTAATCCTCCAACACTCTTTACATAAGCCCGTGTGTGTCTTCTCATATCATTTACCACTTGGTTGTCCATAGCAAACAAATGTTCTCTATTCTCTTCAGTATTTGGATCAGGAAATAAACTGCTTTCAAAACTATCACTGGTGGAGTTATTTCAAGGAAATGGATTTCCTCAGCTAGCCATGCACTAGTGGCCCTCCTTCTAGCGCCAGAAACTGTTGAGGCTTGGAAATTCACAGACAACAACAGCAAGGGATTCTCTCCATTCAACGTTCCCAACTAGCTCATGACTATTTGGTGTAGGGAATCCATCCGGTTTGTGGTCCAGCTACTGTAGGTCAAGTAACAAAAATAAAAGTTTTTACGGGTTGCGGCCCGGTCCACCATGTATATTTTTGTGTTTTTTAGTTTTAAGTATGACATGAAAGTGACTATCTAAAAATACAAATTGATTGAGAATGCAAGGAGTGGTCACAATGTGATGCATAGGTTCTTACCTCTCGTCTTAGACTCTCTTGCATCTAAATCATACACAGCAAGGAATTAAAACTAACTACCTAACCTATCCCTAGCGAGCAAGATTATCACTTATTCATGAGTAATGTATTTTGTGCATGCCTTATGAAAAATCACCAATAGCTGATACTTCTTTCAAAACACATGAACAATTGAAGATATTTGAACAACCAGATAGCCAATTGTTTTATGAACAACATTCATTAATCATAGTGAAAATTTCCATAAAATAAACCAGAGATCACTCATACAAGACCATAAGTTCAAAGAGTTAGAACGATCTCACAGTTAATGGACAAAAAACTGAAAATGAAATAGTTCCTCTTCAACAAATCCATAGCACAACATTTGAACATTCCCACAAAGCTTTCTCCAACAGGAAAATTGTAATTATCTATTGCAAAAGGAAATAGTTCTTCTTACAATATGTCTTCACCAATCTAACTGGGAAAAATTCCCTCTCTTATCTAAATCTTCTATATTTATACAAAAAGAACAAAACTATTGGGCTGCCCATGAATGACCCCTGGGCTTCCCCAACTCTTCACCTCCCACACTTTTCTTTCATTAAGTGCTTATAACATTTACAATATATTACAATAAAACAAATAAATTGCTCATGAGGAGGGTCCCACTTGAGTATTCAAGAACTTCTTCCATGCTGAAGCCTCTGAGGCAATGCTTTCAAACTCGGAAGGTTCTAAGAAATGAATATTTATTTCGAATTTAGCAGCCTAATTTCTTATTACTTCTATTCTGGCTACGCTCAGGCGAAGTTTGTCCTCTAACAATTTCACACTAACCACAGAATGAGCAACTTCAATCCTCAGGGTTTGCTGCTCTATGGCTTTGATGTGTTGTATCCTTTGTTCATCTTCTTGATATCTTCTTTGCAACATCTCCAAAAATAGGCTGTGGTCTGGAAAGGTATCCATTCTCTGTTCAGCCTCAAACTGGCAGTGATTATAAGTGATCAAAAGTCTCCTGAAGAATTCTGCACAAGCCCCCTTTGTCTTGTTGATAGCCTTCTTGAATTCTTACGCTGTGTTTATGGCAAACTCTAGTAAATCATAGTCTTTCCTTAGGTCTTGTTGATATTTTTATGGTAGATCTATAGGGGTTTTTTCATTCGCTTCCAATCTCACCATGCTTCCTATTAGGACTTCTAAGATGTCCTGTGATCTGTCTACAAAATATGAAGAGGTTTCAAAAATCTCTTCTAGCCAATTATCTACCTGCAAGATCTTGCACCTTTCTTCCTCTATGGCTACTTGCAGCTGGTGCATCTTGCTCCTCTGTGTCAGAACATGCTCCTTGAAAGGTTGAAGATTGGCTTGTTGTTCCCTGGCCTCTTCTAGAGCTGTTGTTCATAAGGAAACCTGTTCTCTCAACTCTACAGTCTGCCCCTAATATTGCCTTTCAGATTCCTCCAAGGTATCCTTTTGTAGCTCCAATTCCCCTATCTTACCTAGCAGCTGCTCCTTTTCTGTCCTCAACCCTTGACATTCCTACTGCAATTCCTGCAAACTTCCTTGGGCATCCTTCAGAGATCTCTTCTCTACTTGGAGGAACTGGAGTTCAGCTTTTAAAGACTTTATTTCATGTTGTATGTCTTCAAACTTTCTTTTCAATCTATTATTTTCCTCTCTCTCTCTTCTTAAGGTATCTTTTAGCTGAGTAGTGGACTTCTTTGACTGTTCAAGATTAGTCATTATTCGATCTACATTGTTCTCAGAAGCATGGATCAATGCAGCCCCAGCTCTGATGGTGAACCTAGGGTCCTTTTCTATCCCATATACTACGGTTGTATCATTTATGATTTTACTCACTTGCCCCCCAGTCTCGACCTTTCTCTCGGTCCTCTTCACTATTGTTTTCCTTTCCTTATAATAAAAGATAGTGTTGAAATCTGGTACCTCCTCCCCTTTTTTTTGCTTGAAAGGGATTAGCCTAAGGGTGGGGACCATAGCCTGTCCTATTGTGCTGCCAGTAGCTACCTCGGGATCTTGAAAATCAGGGTTCCCCAAGTTTTGAGCCTGACTGTCTATAGGATTGGAAGTTGATTCCTCTGTCACTGCCCCTGTCAGCTTTAGCCTTTATCCTTCCTGCTTCTTCAGTTCCTCATCCATCTTAGGCTTTCTTTTCCTCCTCTTCACTTCGGGCAGCTTCTTCTGCCTTTCTAGCTACTTCTTGTTCATCTCTTCTCTTTTCTTCTTCTCTTTTCTTCCTCCTCACCTTTGAGCCAACTTTTGGCTTCCCGTGCTAGTCTCCTAGCATCTTCATTTCTTTTTCTAGTTTCTTCGTCCTCTGCCTTTTCTTGCTCATCCTGTCCTTTCCCTCCTTTGGTGGTGATTTTCTTTTTAGACCTTCTTCTTAAGGCCATTATATTTTCTACACTGCGGAAAATAGATTCCTCTCTACCCCAGTGGCTTCTGTATTCAAAATGTACATTTGCCTCCCTACAGTGCTCTGCCACTTTATTTTGAGAATCGTTCCTGTGGAAATTCATTTCCCCAATTCCTCCACAAATTCCTTAGCTTTCTTCACCCTTGTGAATTTATAGCTTCCCAACCTGAATGGTAAAGGAGGTTAAGCTGCTTTCTTATGTTCAAACAAAAATCTCCCTATGCCATCTAAAAATACTTGTTTAACTACCTCTTTGTGGACAATATAGTCAGTGGCATATTTTGGCAGTAGTAAGGGTGCTTTGGAGCATCCGTACATTCTGAAATATAATCCATCCTCAGTTAAGTAGTAGTCTGCATATTCTTCAATCACTTGCAATGCTTCCTCTGACATGCAGTTGCACTCTTTCAAGAAAATCAAGGTATATAATGGCATGATGAAGTGCTCACACACTTCCCTATAGTGACTGTGGTATTTGTGTGCCCATAGTGGCTTGTATGCTGAGTAGACTGGTGTTCTCTCTCAGTCCCAGATACACCTCAAATTGGGGAAGGGTTGGTTGCATAGTATGTAATCAATCAGTATAAAGCTCATATAGAACTCTGATCTCTTCTGGGACACCCCTCCTAATGTTGATGCAATGCAGGCTAAGAGGTTGTTGGACACAATGTTTGCCCAGTTGAAAACTATCCCCTGTGTTGCAACATAGAAAATGATAGGCACCCATTCTAACTTGAAGCTTTTACCATGGGCCCTCCCAAAAATCCTATTCAGCATCGGGGCAATGAACCTATAAGGGGTTATTCGAGTGGTAGTATCATATTCCCCAGTTGGCCTAGTTCTAAAGTTCTTGCCAGGCTCCAGCATTCTCTTCAGTGTCTCAACTAGGTCCATCTTAATTGCCTTCATCCAGTCTTCAGTCAAGTACACTTGTGCTTTTGGTAAGTGGTAGGCCAGTCATACATACCCAGAGCTGTAAGCAGTGTAACCCTATTGTCAACATTTTCCAAAATCATGGTGGTTACATCTGCCCTAGGCAGAATCCACCCAATCACCTCTGAGCATGGAAAAAGCTTCGGTCTGGTAGCAATTTTCATCAATGTAGATCTCTCTATATTGGTATAGATGGTTTCTTCTTCAAAACCCATGTCAAGTACTTCTCGGCGTGTTATTAATCTATAAAATTCCCCCCATTTATATTCGGGTTCTATACCAACTATGCATTTAGTGTCCTTGTAGGTGTACTCAACTCTGGTAACAATTTTGACTTCAGGTTCCTCCTCTACTACGGGAGCCTTCTTCTTCTTCCATTTAGGCATCTTGGATTTTGAAGAATTTCCCTGGCACTGTGCTGCGCGACTGGTGGAGAAAAACCAGTAAACTTCCACGGCGGAGCCACCTAGGAGCGAAGGTACTGACAATGAATGCATTGGTCTGCTCGAGCGATAACGACAACATGGGGAAATCGCCAAAATAACAATAAAATAAAATAAACACCAACCCCACTATATATTTTACGGTTAACATGTAATCGGCGGGAAAACAATAAAATCAATCGGGAGGCAAATGACTATGGGATCGACGATCTTGTCAACGTCGCCTCCGCAACGGCGGATGATAAAATAGCTGGGAAAACTGCAATGGCATCGGCGGAGGAACAAATCAAAACTTGCATCGGAGCTTGCGAGACTAAGGCTTTAGATCAATAGATGGTTAGAGAGTTGTAATGGCAAAACCATAAAAGAAACCAAGTTCCGCAGACCAGCAAAAATCGGAGTAAAAACAAACATGAATTCAGCCAAAAAATAACGGTCATGCGGAAAACAAAATCAAACTACATCGGAAAGATAGTGCTTTCTAAACCTACAATGGTGAAAGCTAAAATCTAAAGGATCTGCGAATCAACAACAGCGGGGACCAGAAGAGGATAAAACAACCCTTCGGGAGCCTTTGCAATACCTTCTCCACTGTTGAAATCAGCATCAGTAGGCATTCTTCAAGGTCTGAGGTCATAAGTGACCACCCTGAAGCTAGCCAGGGAGACTTGGAGATTAACCAGTTCTGTGAGTCATGGAAAAAGTCAAGGTGAACATACAAGCCTTGTGAGCCAAGACAAAAGTCAGAACGAAAGTGATAATGCCTTCGTAAGTCTTGTGAGGTCATGGCAAAAGTCAAGGCGAATGAACAAGCCTTGTGAGCCATACCAAAAGTCAAGTCGGTAAGTCTTGTAAGGTCATATAAAAAGTCAAGGCGAACGAACAAGCCTTGTGAGCTACGCCAAAAGTCAAGACAGGAAGCCTTGTGAGCATTTCGCAAAAGCCAAGGCATCTAGCAAAAGTTAGGTTGAATGTAAAATTCCTATGAGCTAGAAACAAACAATCTTCCTTATGCAAATAAATATATTGAACTAGTGCGTTGGCACGAATAAATTCATCCACCATGAATATGTCTCTTTGAGTCTAAGTCTTAAGTCGATGTTGAGAGCATCTTTCAGTTAAGTCATGACAAGTCGAGTTGTCTTCCCATGCTTTAGTCTCGTGGAGTTTTGAGTTAGTTAACTAAAGATCTAAATTAATTTACAATTAATTATTTTAAGTTAACTAAAGTTTTTGAGTTAGTTAACTAAAGATCTAAATTAATTTACAATTAATTATTTTAAGTTAACTAAAGTTTTTAAGTTAGTTAACTAAAGAAAATTCCAGATCTAATTTAACTTTCAGTTATTTATTTGAGTTAACTAAAGTATCTTTTCAGTTAACTGCCTAATCTATTTTTAGAACTCAAAGACTCTTTCAGTTGAGAACTGAAGTAACTTTCAGTTAGCTTTCCGTGTACTTCTCTGTCAGTTACAAACTCAAAGTTTCTGCCAGTTGTAAACCCGAGTATCTAATTTTAGATTTAGTTTGATCTCATGTGTCTTTCCATGCACCCAAGTTATCTGTGTCAATCTAAAAGAATAATTAAAGTTTTATTTTTAAGTCTTAAGTTAAGTTAAAGTTGCATAACAAGTCCTCTTGGAATTGGTGCCTAAAAATTAATCTCACCTGCTGTCTATTAAGTAATAATCTTTCTCACAGTTTTGAGAGTAAGAGGGCAGCGTAGTAAAACTTTTCTATTGCTGAATTTACACAGCA
>LPNX010486236.1:102668-141517 GCA_001517045.1 Pseudotsuga menziesii
TGATGCCTATAAATTAATCTCACCTGCTGTCTATTAAGTAATAATCTTTCTCACAGTTTTGAGAGTAAGAGGGCAGCGTAGTAAAACTTTTCTATTGCTGAATTTACACAGCAAAGAGAGGGCAGCAGTTTGTCTTGCTGGTTTGTTTTACACAGTTTACGGGGCAGCGAAGTATTTTATTGACTTGCTAATTTACAACAGCAGTAAGAGGGCAGCGAAGTATCTTGGTGTCTGGTTGGTCTTACAGTCACTCTCTCAAGCATATTTCATGGTGGAAAGTTTGTATTTCGATCTTACATATTATTTGCAATAAAGGAATATTGTTTGCTGGAGTTTTTATCCCATATTGGGTTTCTCCAGGGTAAATTTTTGTGCATGTGTGAGATCTTATTTATGTACTTCTTCTACTGCTGGTTATCATTTCAAGTGTTCATCTATCTGTTGGTTTAAAGATCTAAGTTTTGTTTAAAGAGGAAGAAAAGTAAAAGAACAGTAAACACTTTGCTCGAATATATATATGCTTGAAAAACTAACATCCGCAACGGCAAAAGACGTATAGAAAAAGGTTCCGACGGGGTCTCAAAACAATTGCCGATAAAGAAAAAATGCATTAGAGACCAAATACACTTGACTCGGACTTGATGTCGTGTTCTTTTCCGCAACGACGAGCATGAAGATAACTGGACTCCCAACTCAAAAATATCACATGCTTCCGACGACAAGGAAAAATCAATTCAAACCATAAAAAATCATTGGCATTAAAGTAATCTTTGCGCAAACATCAAGCAAAACCAAAAAGCTGAGCAAAACGAATGAAAGGAGGGTCCCAAAAATTTTTGAATTTTGGGAAAATGTTGTAGCTGCAACTGGGTGGCAGCTTTCAATATATCTGCAAGAAGAGTTCATTATGCACTTCATATACTGATCAAAGAAATTAATCCTTTACGAGTACCTAGTTTAATTAACATACAGGAAGAGTTGAGGAATGTCGAATATATTTTGATCGATGAAATGAGTTTTATTGCAAAAAATCTATTAATCAAAATAGATTCAAGACTTCGCCAAGCCTTCCCAAAAAATGCTAATATACCTTTTAGTGCAAGATCAATTATATTGGTCGATGATTTGGGACAATTGCTGTCTGTCATGGATAAGCCTGTATATGCATCGGAAGGTATTGCAAAAGAATTGTGGAACACATTCACAACAGTTGTGACCCTCGATACCGTGTTTCGACGAAATGGAAAAAGCAATGAGCAAATATCTTTACATAATTTGTTGATGAATATTAGAGATGCAGTTCCAACAATAGAGGATTGGAAATTATTGATGACTCGTATAGATACTTATGTACATGCAATAGTGAAAAATTCCTTTGATAAGGTGATACATTTGTTTGTGACAAATGATGATGTAAACTATCATAACAAGCGTTTATTAAGAAGCCTAAACTGTCCCGTTGAGATCAATATTGCTACATCTGTAAGAAGCAACTATTCTATAGAAGGAGATGAACAAGGGTTGGAACTTGAATTACTTATAGCCATGGGAGCAAGGATAATGCTCACATCAAGCCTATGGATTGATGCAGGACTCGTTAATGGTGCTCTTGGAGTTATACAACAAATTGTATATAAACTAGGAAGTTCACCTCCAGAACCACCCACGTATGTTTTAATTAAATTTGATAATTATGTGGGGGTACCATGGGATGAATTGTTTCTTCAAGTTGTTCCTATTACATCTATAGAAAGAGGTAATAAAAACAACTTCCATTGAAACTCGCTTGGGATTTAACAATCCATAAGTCACAAGGATTGGCATTGGACATAGCTACTATTAATATCGGAAAGCAAGAGAGGTAGGGTATGATATTTACAACAATATCTCGAGTTAAATATTTGGTAGGTCTACGATTTCAACCTCCATTCTCATATGATTGATATGAGAAGATGTCAAAACTACCAAGAGTGAAGATAAGAAAAGATGAAGAAGATAGATTGAGAATGATCACGATGTGAACCATATTCTCATTTATTTAATCCTTACCAAATTATTGTCTTTATTTTCCATTTTAACAATTTACTCAATCCTTAATACTTATTATGTACATTATGATAATACTCATAATTCTATCTGTGTTTTCAAGTTAACCTGTTCCTTACAATGTTGATAAACTCCAGTTTTGTGTCACCGCCCACGACTGTAATCAGCATAGATCCAAATCCTAGGATCTATAGAGCGTCGAGAGGGATCAAATCTCCCGAGGTGTAAACCTCTTCTCAGGTATTGTACTAAGGAGCTTTTCGAGGAGAGGTTTGCACCTCGAGAGATTTGATCCCTCTCGACACTTGATAGAACCTAGGATTTGGATCTATGTTGGTTATAAAGTTTTTCACACTATAAAGGTTTCCACTATTTACAACCATATATTGAAATTTTTTCAATATAAAATTTTCCCACCCTATATAAACATATATCAAATTTTCCATTATTAAAACATATAATGAATTATCTCAATATAAAGTTTTTCCACTACTTATCAAACATATATAATGTTTTCCACTATTTACAAACATATATTGAAATTCTTTCAATATAAAGTTTTCCACTACATACTTTCATGTTCCAAAGTTGCCAATGTACTAAAAATACATAAAGTGAATTTTATAAAATATCTATAAAGTTTTCCATTATTTATAAACCTATATTAAAATTCTTTCCAATATAAAGTTTTCCACTACAACATTCATACTCCAAAAAATTGCTCGAGTACAAAAACACATAACGTGAACTTCCTAAAGAACAATTTAGACTTTATTATTGAAAAACTCACGGTTGTACAGCTATTAAAGCTGCGCTTTAATCTATGCTATGCTTTTCATTCAACAAAAGCAATAGCGTTGAAGCTAAACTAGTCATCGGTCTTTATACTTGCTGACTAGTCATGTTATGGGCAGAAGAAACCAACGAACTGGGTGGAGACAAATCAACGAACTGGAGCTCTTACATGATAACTAAAACTTTTAGAAGGATCTATTTATCTAACTTCATATTCATAATATCGTATATAAGAAAGGTAAGTTTTGATGCCAAATCAACGAAGTGGAAGGTAAGTTTTGATGAGCTTTTTTGACGAGCTTGTAAAAGAAAGGGCGATAAGGGATTATTATTTATGGACGCATTCAACATATAGACAGCGTTATTCAGCCAGATGAAAACAATCAGATTCTCTCGGATCAAAGCTATTTATCGCCACTGCCCCAACAATTGTGGGGAGAAGTTGGCACAGAATGTAAACCTTTACACCAACCAAACTGTATTCAAGCATATCCCTGAGATTTCCTACAGAACTCATTATAAAGGAGTTTGTTCAATTGTTGGGCACATCTGATAGCGCGTCCTAGGTGATGTCGTTATATGTACATAGAAAAAACATAGCCCGCAATACTGACCATAAACTGTACAGGGCCTTATTTACCAGCGGAGTTCAAGCCGTAAGTTCAGTTAAACAAATGCAGGGCCTTATTTACCAGCGGAGTTCAAGCTGTAAGTTCAGTTAAACAAATGTTGAGCAACATGTACAAAAAAACTGGCCGTTCAGAGCTGAAATTACCATCGGAAGAACTCCGTGCATAAACGATATGGACTTCAACCCAAACCTAAAACACATTTTGTTAAGCTCCCATATTTGGTAGAATGCTTGGATGTCAATAATTTCAAAATGTGAATGAGATGCTAAAGATGAGCTTGTAAAAACGATGGCAATAAGGCATTAGTATTGATCGACGCAATCAAGATATATATCTATATAATACAAATCAAATCGCTGATCCATTCCCACTCTTACACAAACAAAATGCAGATCCACTCTACACCAAGAGCGCTGGCAAAAGTAATAATTTCAGATAGAAAAATACTTAGATGTATTAAAAAGATAGGATACAGGAAGATTCACTAGTCTACCCTAAAGTCGCTGGCAATGAGGAATGCAAGAAATCAATGTTCAGATCTAACGGCCTTCGCTGACAATGGAGGTGTCTAGTTTTAACTTCCAGATATATATTAAAATAGTAGTAGGCAAAAATACAAAGATGCATTCGCTGTTGAACTATACAAGCGTGGAGAGAGAACCATATACCAAGACAATGCATACCAGATATGGAAATGCTTTCACGATCGATAGTGATTACACCAAATCGTATATGTGTCGTATTTCCAGCTACCTTCCGGATCTTCAATTGGAAAAATGTCTGTAAGCTCCCATCCAATCTGCTCAATGGCTGATCGGGAGAACCCAGAAGCGATCCCCAACGATTACCCAAACAACAACATATACGCTCAACAAACAAGATTACTAATAAAAAAAAGACGCCACTTGTTGAAGAAGAGCCTCCACTTTTTCTTCTCAAGGGGACCAAGTTCCTAAGATTTCTCCCAAATAAACCTCTCAGATATCCTTTACTATGCTAAAGATAGGCAACGATTAATTTTCATAAAAGGAATACCATGGTTAACACTGGTTAACACTGCAAAATGAAAGGGAATACCATCTTTCTCCATAAATACACTACTTTTCATATGTATATTTAATGGTGATGGTGTTTTGATATAACCAAAATGCATATATATATATTATTTCCTCATTTTTTTTTGCATTTGACATTTTCCAATTGTCATAGTTTTTCTTAGCGTATATTCCTATGTAATAGTCTTTTCATGCTCGAGCCCTAGGCTCTTAAATTCATATTGAAATAAATCACCTTAATTATAAATTAAAGGTAGATTATAAATTAATCATGTAAAGAGTTGACTAGCGTTTAAATAATGACTTAATGTCTGAGTGAGGTTTGTAACTGGTTTCTCCATTGAAACCAAGATGCTACCAAGTTAACTTTGCTAGCAATTGAGTCTTTAAATTGATATACAAATGGTGTGTTATAAAATATATATCAAGATTATTTTAGTACTATCATAACCATACACACACACACACACACACACACACACACACACACACACTAAGAGCCTGCCTGCTCTACATCTTGGTATCTTTACTATAAATTAAAATAAGATGGAGAATACCTCTTGCTTACTTTTATAAGGTGAAATTCTCATTTACCCTATGTCAAAGGTATTTATTTTACTTAATCTTCATGTTTTCTGGTCATGCTTTGAGGGGATGTTACAGGAGCCTTGGGTGGAGATATTCCTCCTTACACATATCATGAATTAATCCCAAATTTGAAATTGTGTGTGATAGAAGGTTATTAGAAGGACAAGATTCTTCAAATTAAATATCATGATCCCAAGGATTCAAATGGGTGAGTAGGATTAACTCCCCATAGAAGAGGAAGAGTCTCAGAAGAAACTTGGTGCCATGTTGAGCTAGATTCCTTGTTCTTTATGACAACAATGATGGAAGATTCTCTGAAAAGTCAAACCTGATTTCTCACATATGACAAATATGAAATTGAAGGGCTAAAAATAGCCACCAAGATGTCAAATTTGGGAGTTTGAGGAAACCATTCGAATTTGGTGGAAGATGAAGGGTTGAGAAGAAGGCCAAGCGGTATGGAGGTTACTAAACATCAAGGATGAGGTGGAAGAATCCTATGAGAATGAATTCGACCTTGGAGGACCTTGTGAGTCATATAAAAATATGTCATGAGTAATAGAAATGGATTTTTATCATTTGTGAATTTTCCTTTGGCATTTCGAGAGCATTAGCTTTTCCTTTGCATGGTGAGTGCACACTTACCCTCCTAGTGAGCCAATTTCGAGAAAGTGAGATTCTCATCCAACTTGGCCATGGGAGAGGCCACTTAGACCTCTCATTGGGAGCTTCATGCAGTATTTTATTGCATATAGGAGGCTTCTACTTTTCATGAACCATCTCTCCTCCCATTCTATCAATTTCCACTTCCATATTTCCATGTTTTTCTATGAAGGTGCACTAATGTGGATGGTGGTTATGCCCCCATTGAGTTCAATTGATGCCCAATATATGATGTATGATGTATGGATCTATAATATCCTATTAACATGCTTTGTAAGTCAAAATCAAAAGAAATACATATGCAAATGTCCACATTTGCAAGCTTTCTTGTGACTAGTTTCCATGTGATGATTTTCCCTTTCAATGGAGATTGTGTATTTGATGTATATTGTGACTTGGGTCAATGTTATATGCTGTTAGTGAGATATTCAAATTATTTTATGGGTATATATTTATATTTCTCTGCTCTGAACAATTATATGCACAATTTATGAGTTGAAGTTGAGCTTTATTGTGTCATTTCCCTTAAGCAAATATCACTAAAATTATGCATTCAAATATGAACCTTTAATACTCTATTTTAGAACAATTAACCACACATAATGACAATAAATGAAGTCTAATTACATTCCCCATACTCATTTCTAAAATTTTGGAGAGTTTATTAGGAGTTGGAGAGCCATTTGTGCCCACACCCTAGGGGAAATTGCATCATAAATTGCTAGTAATATTTTCCTTTTTTCCATCATGCCCAATTCGAGTTGCAGATGTCTATGAAATGTCATAAAAATATAAGATAATCAATTTAATATTCCTAATATTCCCCACATAATTCCATACCAAATTCGAGACCCTCTTGATCCATTCGAATCCCTTGGGTCAAAACTAGTTAAGACATTTTTTTCCAAATCAGTCTTTATTGGGAATTTTTGAATTGGGACATTCCATATGGAAAGTCAAGAAATGCATGTGGAATTCTTTTCTAATTGTAATTTTTTACTAGTCTCTTCTTCCCACAAGTAACAATATAGACCATGATCATGTAACATGGATTTTGCAGCCTCACAAACAATTTTGTTATTTCTCTCTGCAACCCCATTCTATTAAGGGTTGTAAGGAACTGTTAAATGTCTACATATGCCTGCATCACTAAAAAACTCATTAAATACATTTGATTTGAATTATCCACCGTTATTATACCTTAGGTCACAAATATGCCTACTTTTATGATTCTCAACTAAGGCTTTATACTCTTGGAGTTTACTGAAGGTTTCACTTTTGTCTTTCATGAACCAAGCTTTACCAAAGAAATCATCAATGAATGAAACATAGTAAATATGCTCGTTGAGGGATGGGGAATACATGGGTCCACAAACATCTAAGTGAAATAAATATAAGATTCATTTAAATCTATTATGCATTCTAGGAAACTTATTTTTAACATTCTTTCCTAAAGCACAACCTCTACAAACAATGTCATGTACAAAATCAAAACTAAGCATACCTTTCACCATTTGCTGCAATGTAGGGATTTATTTGAAGTGGATATTTCCAAGTATCCTATGCCAAATATTGCATGGGATTATACCATGGTGTGTCATGGCTACAATATACTTTTCAAGGACCTTATAAAGTCTTCCTTCTCGAACTCCAATAGAAGTAGCAGCATCAATGTTATGGCTCTTCGACCATAAGTATGCTTGATTCTCCTTGAAGATGACTCGAAAGCCTTTACCTTCAAGGACAGAACTAAAGAGTATGTTCTTCTTCAATCCAGGGACATAAAGAATGTCCTCCACTTGTAGTGTGTCCCCCAAATTTAACTGGAAAGACGTGGATCCAACTCCTTGGATTGAGTATGTGGAATTGTCTCCCAATTCTACCATGCATTCAAACTATTTCTCTTTGATGTTGGAGATTGTGCCCTTATGTGATTTGAAGCACCAATGTCAATCAACCATGTATCTTATCCCTTGATGAGATATCTAGAAAAAGAAGAGATAAGGTTATACTCCCTCCTTGTCCCTTTCTCCTTAGGTGCATTATTTTGTGGAGTTTCTTCTATGACAGTAGAGGCATGAACATTTTCTTCATCTTTCTTATTTTTATTGTACTCTCCTAAAAAGTGACCTTCCTTTATGATAGTAGAAGCATTTACTATTTGGTTTTTCAAATTTCTTAGTAAAATCTTTCTTCTTTGCATGAAATAATTTATTGGGAGAGAATGGCTTCCTCCATTTCTTGGTTCTAGCTATGAGAGCTAGATTCTCTTATTTAGTGTGCACTTCTTTGTTTTGGATGAGCACTTCTTCTTGAATGCAATCATGCTAGAGTAGTTCGAATTTGGGATGTTATTCTCTTCCATTTACCAAAGCAAGAAAGGTCTCCCATGAGGCAGGTATCGCATCGATGGTGGTTTGAAGAAGATCATCATCATCTATCTCTACATTGATTCTTGCAAGTTAATCCTTCACCTGTGAAATACAGTGTAAAGAATGAGGCTACTTTCCATCTTTATGTTGTGTAATTTTTTCTTCAAATCCCTCTTTTGAGTAGGGTCCTTCTTCTCATAAAGATTCATGAGTGTGTCAAAACACTCCTTTGTCATCTTGAATGATGTGATCACCAACATGAGGTTGTCCTTCACAAAGTCATATATGGTCCTCTTTTCTTTTGCTTGATTCTTCTTGTAATTTTTCTTCATGAATTTGTAGTACGATCTTCGATCATGGGGGTAACAAAGAAATCAAGATCATGCCCTTCACGAATATTGATCACTCTCACCTTCCATATGTTGAATTTTTATGTGCCTTCGAGTCAATCTTCTAGTTCGACAAATAGTGATGCCATTGCTTCAGGATTTTCTCAATGCTCTAGTATCATGTGTAGGTTTAGAATGTTTTCACAATAATAATATCTTGCATGCCCTTTCTCTTATACCATGTCAATTTTTGAGCAAATATGAAGATAATTGAACTTTAAAACATTTTGAAAAAAAAATCGGTATTGGTATATCTCATCAAAAAATAAAACACACAAATTAATAAAACCATTGGACACATGATGTACCCTTGGAAAACCCTCCACGAATATGGAGGATGAAAAACCCAATAAACAATATTTGAGCATGATATATAATGGTAGAGAATTATTTTACAACACTTGCATATTGCTTGATAAGAGATATCTAAGCTGCACTAGAGAATAGAGATCGCTCAGAATATTTTCATAGCCTTGCCAAGTGTATAACACTCTAAGAAAAAACTTTTTCAGTCATACAATGGAAGGTAGGGAATGGTTGGATTCCTTTTGGGAACTACTAACACTATACACACTGTTTCCACACTTCCCACATTACATATTGCAATTTCCTTAACTTGGTGCCAAGTTTTCACCTTGTAATTACCTCCCACACTGAAGATATGATCCCTCCATTAATTCACTAGTGTAAGCTACCTCTAACCGATTGGCAATTGATTAAACTAAATTGAAATGAATGTAGCTGAACTAAATGGAATCAAAACAGAATGCAACTGAACTGAACAAAACTGAAATTAATTGAACAAAACTGAATCGTACTGAACATAAATGAATCTAACTAAATGTGAACTGAATAACTAATTCCTTGACCATTAGTTAGGATTTTATATGAATGTCTTTAGTGCTTCACTATTAGTGTCATCTTTAACAACCACTTTTCATAAATGAAGGAATAGTGTTATAGTGTGATTTTCCACACCTGATACATCATGCTTTGATGGCTTATCCATATCCCTATGTAGACTCATTTTATCCCATTTTCTCACCATTATCCTGATGCTCCAATGGAACCCTTAAAAAGACATTTTTTAATTTATGCATGGGCCACAAGTCTACAACCTGCATATACACAGCTTGCACCATTGTCACCCATGTACATCAAGAATTATGCTAAAACATGAATTTTTTTTAGTTTTACCCATCAAGTAATGAATGACTTGATCCTTGGACTTCCATATGTTGGTAAATGCTCCAATTCAACCCTCGACTTCACATTGTGTGGCTATATATTGAGCTACTATTAAGCATTAAAGGAGGATAACTTTGGAGAGAAAATATATTATAGTGAAATTGTGCCCCATTCTTATAGGCTTGACTCTGCATCCCTTTTTTCTTGAAGCAACCATTAGTTCTCTTTACAAAGATTTCCTTAACTTTGTGAGTTTGCCTTTGTAGGGAGGATTGAAGTGGTGGGGGCCTAGGTATAGGGACTCGGTTTCTCATATTTAATGAGGTGCTAATAGAGGTTGTCATTTGTATCTCTGTTCATATTAATAGAAATATCCTTTTCTCGTTCATTACATGTGTAATTATGAATATTTGTATCCATGGATGTAATTATTCTATTTACATGTTGGAATTAAATATGCTAGATTAGAATCTAACACTTTTATATAGCATGCTTGTATATCTTGTTGTTGTCGAGGAAAATGTGAAGAGATAAGTTTAGTTGAAAGCTCAACTAGCATCTACCTTGAACATATGGAATATGGTATGCTTCTTATCCCTTAATGTAAGATTCTTTTATATATTTAGCATGCTTTGAAATGGGATTATTTCTGGTGTCATCCTGTCTATTGTGGTCCACCCCAAGCCATAGGAACTTTTCTCCGTAACAAGTAGATTCCTTAATTAACTGATACTTGTTTCCCACAACTTAGACTTATTTGTTGTCTTTGAAATTCTAGTTCACTAGAGGTATTATATATGCAATTTAAATATTTTCTCTATCTATGTGCTTATCTCATTTATCATTTAATTAATTCTGCATGGTGTACGAGTGTTTAATTAATTAATAATATTTATCATATAGTAATCATAATAATTGTTTCCAACATATGATCATATGTATTACCCCGGGTCATATAGCCATATGCTAAAGTAAATCACTCTAGGGGTATTTAATCCCTAAAGGAGACTTAACATTTAGTGACCATGCCTAGTAATACATCACATGGTATAACCACTTAACACAATAAACTACACCAGCTCACAACCTGAGGATATTGGTAGGATTTGATATTACTCACAAGTTTACTGCTTTGATATTACTCACAAGACTCACTTGATATTAAACACACATTTATTGATTTGATATTACTCACAAGTCTGTTGTATTGATATTACTCACAAGATTTACAAGACTCGGCTTGATATTACTCACAAGATTTACAACATCACCACCTTAATCATATGAGGATATTTCTAGGACTTGATATTACTCACAAGACTGGAGAATGAATCATTATGTTGTAATATCAACATAAATTATCCAAATTTCTTAATTTCTTTGTATATACAATGCTATATTTTTAAGTAATGATTTGAGATGGAGGAAATATAAATTGCTTAGGGAAACTGCATAATGTCAATCCTTTGATTGGGGATTATGTATTGAATATTCCAATGATTACTATCCCAATGGGTGGTGTTGGTGTTCTCTTAAGTATCCAATGGTTACAATCATTGGGAACAATGGATTTAAATTTTCAAAAACTTTTAATGAAATCTTCATGGGATGGAAAATAATATTAGTTAAAAGGTATTATAGGAAAACTAAGCAAGGTGATAAGCTCTAATGGTATGAAAAATTTGTTGAAAAGAGATATCAAGGAATAGTTTCATAATTATGATCATTATATGTTAAAACCTAAAAGTTACCTATCTCACCATATCTCCAAAGTGTCATTAATAAGAATTCCAAAGTATTTGAAGATATTCCCAAAGGTATTCCACCTATTTGATACTTTGATCATGGTATCCACTTAATTCCAGGATTTGTTCCTCCTAACATCATACCTTATTGATATCTCTATACCTTATTGATATCTCTATATAGCTAGAAGAGTGAAATTGAACATATGGTTGCTAAAATGTTAGAAGTTGACATAATTAGGCCTAGCCAAAGTTCTTATTCTACACTAGTGGTAATGGTACCCATGATATATGGATCATGGCATATGTGTCCTTATTATGAAGAGATCAACAACATCACCGTTAAATATAAGTTTCGCATTCTTATCATTGACGAATTGTTAGACAAATTACATGGATCCGTTGTCTTCACAAAGTCAGATCTTCATTCTGTGTATGATCAAATTCAAATGAAGAATGAAGACATCCCCAAAACAACATTTACAACTCATTAAGGTCACTATGAATTTTTGGTCATTCCATTTGGTCTCACAAATGTGCCTTCCACATTTCAAGGTTTGATGAATTCTGATTTGAATCCTTTCCTTAGAAAATTTGTGGTGGTATTCCTTGATGATATACTAATCTATAGAAAGTCTTGGGAAGAACATGTTCAACATGTTGACAGGGTACTACAACTACTAAACGAGAAAGAATTTTATGCAAGACCCTCAATTTTTTTCTTTGGGATAAAGAAGGTAGAGTATTTGGGTCATATTGCATCTCGTGAAGGTGTGAAGGTAGACTATAAAAAAATGAAATCCATGATGGACTTCTCGATTTCCAAAACCTTGAAGAATATTTGAGGATTCTTAGGTCTGACACGGTACTACCCCAAGTTTGTTCATAACTATGGAAGAATAACAGCTCCTCCAATGACATTACTTAAGAAAGATGCATTTTCTTTGACTCCATAGGAAACTAAATATTTTCAAGAACTCAAAGAGGCAATGTGTAAAGATCTTGTTCTGGAGACACCATACTTCACAAAAACCTTTATTGTGGAATGTGATGCTTCAGAAAATATAATTCGAGATGTACTAATGAAAGAAGGACACTCTCTTTCCTTCACAAGTCATCCAATCAAAGGAAAGAACTTAAAAACCCATTTATGAGAAGAAAATGATGGTAATAATACATGCCTTGAAGCAATGGTTCCCCTACCTTATAGGGAAACATTTCAAGGTTAAAACAAATCATGACAGCCTTAAATAATTGTTGTAACAAAGTCTATCCTCAAAAGAGTAACAAAAATGGGTGACAAGGATTTTGGGATATGACTTTGAAACCATCTACAAAAAGGGGAAACAAAATGTTGTCGTAGATGCACACTTCAGGAAGGATGAGGATGCCTAAAAATTAATCTATGTTATCTTTATCAACCAACCATATTAAAGATATCCGAAGAAAGGGATGGATGGAAACATTATGAATAAATATGGACATTCATTCAAAAGCTACATCAGAATCCCATGGCCTCTAATACATTTAGGTGCAAATATGACTTGTTATGGTACAAGGATTACTTATATATTGGTAAGAGTTCCCAGCTCAAGAAAAATGTACTTTTTGAATTACACTCCTCACTAATACCAGGACACTTAGGTTTCTTGAAAAGCTACCACAGGGTAAAGAAAGACAATTTTTGGATGGTCTTAAAACTGCTATTCAAAATTTTTTGAAAAAATGTTTTCTTTTCCAACAAAATAAAGTGGAAACAATTAAGACCCTAGGTCTCCTGCAACCACTTTCCATTCCAATCCAAAGGTGTACATAGGTCTCGATGTATTTTATTACAAGTTTACCAAAGTCTGAAGGAAAGAGTGTGATCATGGTGGTTGTTGATAGACTCACTAAATATGCACACTTCTGTGGACTTTCTTACCCCTTCAAATAAATCACAATCAACAATTCTTTTACGGAGACAATACAAAAACTACATAGCACCCCAAATATTATAGTAAGTGATGGGGATCCCGTTTTCAATGGAAAATTTTGGATCGAATTATTTTCATGTGTTGCGTACTCAATTGGCTCATAGCTCATCTTATCATCCTCAATTTTATGAACAAACAAAGACGCAAAAAAATGTTTGGAAGGGTACATTTGATGTTTTGAAGCTAATAAACAAACACAATGGGTCAAGTGGTTACCCTTAGTAGAATGGTTGTATAACACTTCCTTCCATAAATCAGCAAAAATGACCCCATTCATGGCAGTTTATGGCTATCATCCACCATCTGTCACATTTTCACTAAGATACTTCTCTAAGGTTCAAGCAATGGAATACCACATGAAGAATAAAAAGAATAAAAAACAAGTTCTTCAACCCTTAAAGGACATCCTGAATCTAGAACAAAATCAAATGAAAAAACAAGTAGACCAACACCATAGTGAACGAAGCTTTAATGTGGGGGATTGGGTGTTTTTAAGACTACAACCATACAAGCATATGTCCCTAAATAACACCAAAATGGAAAATAAATTATCACCTACATACTATAGTCCCTACAAGGTGCTACAAAATATTGGTAGTATGGCCTACAAATTGGAACTACATGCATCTTCACGAGTCCATCTAGTTTTCCATGTTTCTTGTTTAAAGAGGGTAATCGGTGACAAACTAATAGTTCAAATGATATTACCAGAATTTGATGAGGAAGAAAAAATCATCTTGGATCCTAAATAAATAACTTATTTAATAAGAGCTATATATATTCGAAATCAATCAATTCTAGAGTATCTCATCAAAAGGATGTATCTACCCAAAAAAGATTCAACATGGGAAGATGATTCATTTATACAAAAAAATCCATAACTACTCGAGGACAACACGTTTTGAAGGGGAGGGACATGTTAAGGCCTTAATGATGGCACATTACCCCATATAGTGTGGTGCATTACCCCCTATATTGTGGTGCATTACATATTATTTATGTCGGCTTGGGTGTATTAGTGGGTGTATTATTTGTTATTGTACACCTTTGTCTCCTATATATATAGGAAGGAGATATTCTCATTTTAGTCATCATTATATCTTGTATTATCTTGTGTACTCAGTACATTGTGTAAGGAGGTTCCTCACTCAAAGAGAAATTCTATTTATCTATGGTATGCATTATTAAAGCATGGATTACTCTCTTCTTGTCTATTTTTGCTCTTTTTATGTTATTTCTGGGACTTGGTTGCATAACAAAGAGGTATGATAAATGATTATTGTGTCATTGAAAATTACTCTCAAGTGATCGTATTTTAATACAAAATGGTGATATAAGGATCCTATATGAATTTGCATATCTCTTTTTAAGGATATATAAGAGATTATTTCACTTTTGACCATTTGGTTTCCTACAAGGTTGTATCATATGGTTGCTTTTAAGGTTGGAGATATAAGATTATTTTTGAAAACATGAAAATGATTTTTTACGGATTATACATATAACAAGATATATGGATTTGTGTATCCTTTGTAAAACATTCAATCAAGAATGAACATTCATTATACTTGCAATAGTTATTTTTCTTAGCTTTTAATTGAATTGTGTTGGGTACATTCTTGGTTAAGACTAACACCCTTTTTTTTTAGTTTGAGTTTATTGAGTGTTTGTAAAAACATGGCATTGCAATAATGCCTTTACTATTTGAGTGATTATTCAATCTTTAACTATTATCAATGCATTGAATGGATTGGTGGAGTTACTGAATAATCTATTTATCTCTTTTGTCAACAACACGTTCATGGTTGAAAAGAAAAGACTGACTAGCATTCAATATTGTCTACAAAAATCACAAGACATTATTGAGTTTCTTTAACTTGAGTCACAAATCCAACATGATGAACTACAACAATGGAAGCAACATTCCGAACTTGTTCCTATTCAAAACATTCCTCTTTTATGTGATTCATATCAATAGGTTGCACATAATGACGCCACTTCAGAAGCACATAAGGAAATCACTAGCCTCACATCAAAATAAAATGAAATGGAGATAAAATTATACATACAAAGGTTTTTTTTTTTCAATCCTTTTATCAGACCATGGGAAGAGATTGGCCATAACAAATTCATAACCGATATTGGTTATGACAAGGAAGTGACAATTCACATTCATAATTACTCAAATAAATCATGTTTCATAGTGTTGGCTTCATAAAATAAAGTTCATCTTCATTTACTCCACTTTAGAGTTCAAAACACCAACATTGTGTTCAAGTTTTCCATATGGAAGATTAGTGTTTTAACCTTCACCTTTAGAAGCATTGTGTAAAGCATACACATTCTTTATATATATGTTACATTATTGGGAAAGCTACAAGAGAGAATATCCACTATGGGTGGATTACTTATTGGCATTGGCCATCAATGACCAAGAATATATATAAGTCATACCAAAGAATTCATTCTTAAATAATGACAAATATTGCACCTAAGAGATATTATTCTCCTTACTATGTCCCTGACAAGTGGGGAATGACATTGTGAAATGATAGTTAAGAATAAGTGAACCTATATTAGATCAATATCCTTGATCTACAATTATCTATCCAAAGTCAAAGCGGTAGCAAGAGCCAAACCCACTAGATCTAGATATAGAGCCATAAATATTTATTTAGTAGAATACATTGAATTCTATTAACCTTTTGGAATATTCAAAAAACCTTTGAGGCTTCGAGCCATGTTCCAGAGTTTGTGGTTAGCCTAAAAGCACCTATTAAGTATAAGACCCATACAAATTCTTCTAGTATTTCATAATGTTGTAGGAAGCTCTAAGGATTTAATCCAAATTCCAGAGTGTGTGGTTATCCTTAAACCACCTTCATGGTTGATGATTTTGTGGTTATCTAGAGAAACAAATTTTAATTTGTTGAGATCATTAATTTGTGTTCATCTTAAAACCACTCATATAGTTGAAGACATAGGATTCTACTAACCTTTGATTTAGAGAGGTTCTCCAGCCATTTCCATCTTGTCCTTTCTAGATTTCAACTCTCTACTTGGAATCATATACACTCCTTTGGATTAATGAGGGATTGTAAGGAACCCAATCCTTAAGTTTACACATATTGATGTGTAATTAATACCAAGAGTTATAGTGAATATGAATAGTTAGGAAGGATTCCAAGTGACAATTTGCAATATGAAACCAATGATCACTCTCCATGTATCAATATGTACATATCCTAATGAGAAATTGTGCTTTCACATCAATTCCATTTGTGTTTTTTCGTGCATCATGTTATATTTAGATTTGTGTTTATCCTATATTCCTATCTCTTCCAGTGTGTGTAATGTCCTTGGACCGAAACTAACTCTAAAGGAACTAGGAAACCCAGGAGAAACGATAAGTGAAGATATGCAAAGCGGGATAAATGAGTATAAGTCTGGGTAATCATGTCGATAGCCAACTAAATAAAACTTCTAGCCTTGATATTAAAGTGTACAAAACAAATTCAATTCTTTTTCCCATTGCACATTAGATGCATCTAGATTTGAGCATGAGATTAATACAAGTTTAAACATAAATGAAGCATATACAAGCTATCAGTGAAACATAAACAAACCAATCTATGGTTCCTTATTAACACCCATAAATTTGAAATCTTGAGCAACCATAAAAACATAATCATAATCAAATTTAAACAAGATACATATCATCCCATTACTTATCATTTAACCATAATTGATATAGGAATGAATAAAAGGATCAGATATGCATCAAATTGTAAGCAGATATATATCATCCTTATTAAAAAAAAAACTCTTGATAAGAATATTTCTTCGAGAAGGGGTAACTAGCACTAATAGGACCACATTCCACCCCACCATAGACATGCCAAGTTATGAACATAGAAACTTGAGCAAGAACACCCAAGATGAGGCCATGAATACATAAGTAAATAACTTTCAATCCTTTCTTAGAAACTCATATTCTAAGAAAATAAAAACAAAACTTTTCCCAACTACTACTTTATTTTCCATTCTCCACTTCCTATGTGGTATGACTTAGCTCAACAATCCCATTTCCTCACTTCCTGTGTGAGAAACCTTGACTAGTAGGGCTATGAGGGAAATCATCAACTACCCGACAACATAGTCTTAGCCAAGCATATGTGTGTAACATATAACATAATATGATTTCCACATACATAACACAAAACATAACATGCTTTCCACATACATAACAAAAAACATAACATGCTATCACATAACAACATAGGATTAGCCAAGCATTCACCTCCCACCATTCCCAATAGATAAAACATGGAATTTATAGACAAAAGATGTGAATTACCCCTTCAATAGTGACATAATAGGTTAATTTTAAATAAAGAGGATAAAATCCCCAAATTACCAAGAAGGACCATTCAAATTCCTCGTGGATAATTCTAATTAATATAAGTACCACACAAATCCATGGAGAGAAATTCATATAGGTAGAGAGAGGGGAGTTACAAAATCAAGGAGTCATACTTTTGCATGCACAAGCAAATTGGAGTGCATGAGAGAATGAAGCATCCTAAAGTGATAAAAAATATCCAAGAGGAGTGCATAAGCCATGAGAGAGGTTACACAAAAGATACATTTTCCAATAATAACAAAATAACAATGACGGGAGTTACACACTTGAGGAGTTGGTGGCCAAATTCAATTTTGTGGAAATCGATTGTTTGAATAACATCAATATGTTCCAATAAATAATGTTTGGGTCCAATATTCAAGTGTTTAGGTGAGAAACATATCAGAAAGTCGCTAAGGGTACAATAACATTTGGGTTTTAATACAAATAAAAATTTTGAAATAAAAAGGAAAATCCCAACACTCATATTTTCAATGGATCCAAGGTAAACATCATGTACTAAGGTGTGGGAAAATAAAAATAATAATGTACTAAGAGATTAAAATTCCAGACATCCATTCCCACTCACTTGTGGAATCCATGGCCTACCATTCTCATTAGTGGTCCATGTTGAGCCAAATGTTTTATTGATTAGAAAAATGATAATAATAATTTCATGGTCCTGCACGACCATAATAATTTCTAAATACCAATGTCTAAGAAGCTAGTGCCACATTATTAAACATGTAACAATACATCACATATGTCTAGGGGCCTAGCTCAACATGAGTATTACATTCCTTGCCCCTTAAAATAATGCATCTTCCTTGAAGAACATTATTACTTACATGCCTTTAAAAATTTTCAAAATGATGAAGGTATGCCACCCTCATAACATCATCCAACTTTCCTACCTTCCTCCACCATCTACTTTCTATTTGTCTCCACCGCTCATGGGGTATGGCCTATATTTCCAGTCCCATTTGTTGGCCACCTGTGCAACATCCTAGACAAGAAATGGGATAGAAGAAGCAACAAAAGTTTGAACTTTAAGGTTGTTTCAGAAAATCCCCTTCAGTTCCAGTTGAATCATATTCCAATCAATTACATGATTAGTACCATATTTACACTTTTCATTAAGATAAATAAAATACACTATGCATTTTAACTGTTGGATCATCATCATTTTCTTGATTAATACACGATGCACATTATGTATGCCAACATTATGTTGGAACCACGTACATCATAGTCACAAGTTAGGTGTTGAGTGTGTGAATGTGACATTTTAGGCACATGACCATTTAGCCATACGCATACACATGCATGCAACAATATGTTAGTTTAACAAACAAATGCTAATATTTGTAATATTGACCATTATACAAACACATATTGTGAGTTACCAACTTAGCAAGATTAACAACTTAGATTTATATCAACTGCAAGAACTACATCTCAACAAGACCTTTACCATATCTCTAGAATAGACATAAGAATACTCAAGTTATTAAGGGCAAATCGATGTGTAAGTTGAACAATACAGAAAACTATAGGTACTTACTGACATATAATTTTCTTGTCATGAAGCTACCGTGATCTAGGAAAGGTTTTCACTAAGGAAAAGGGGATATATAAATCCTTTAAGTATTTCCCCTCATCCAGTAGAAATCAAGTCCAGAGGCCATCCTAGGATAAGAGACTCAAGGATGTTCCCATCCTTGATTCTTTCATGGGTGTAGAACTAAATCCTACTTATTCACACAAAATGTTCATATCATATCAATGTTAATATCTATACATACTTGTTATCAAACTTATTATTAGGAAATATAGACAAGCTATTGTTTACCCAAATCTTACCTAGAGAAGTAAATCCTCTCATGCTCTATATTCAACAGTTTATCAACTAGTTAATTTTAGAACATACTGAACAATTCAAGGCACATGCGTTAATTCAAGGAACATTATTGAAGTCCAATACATATGAATTTCAATGCATATCAAAATACACACAATCTGCATCCATTATCCAGTGTGATGCATATTTGAATCAATGCAACATATATCTAATACACTCATTATTGATTTGCAGTAATGTGCACCTACTATATCAGTCTTATCCTCATGCAATCCCATACCTTATGCAAACACAATGCAATATCTTTGAGTGTCTCATGCATACTAATGCTTATCTTGTGTATTTATTTTTTAACTTGATGCATACAATTTTCTCGTACTAAGTCGTATTAAAATGCATATGTTTATTTCCAAATATTTAAATAGAGGGATATGATTCTACCCTCTCTTCCCAAAACATATAGTACTTACTGATTAATGTACTTCAAGGTGTATATATTGCAAGAACAACAATTATCATACTCTTGATAAGAGGACGAAGAGCTCTGCAAGTGTTCAGTGGATTGTAGAAGGTTTTTCAGAGCCTTTGTAGGTCGGTGGAGTCCCATCAACAAAATTTGAGATGGTTCCTATTCCTCCTCGGGAGGAGAGGGACCGCAGGAGCTCAGATGATGTGGAGGTAGAGACCACCACAATGGTATTAGATAAGGACAAAGGAAAAAAAAATTTCAATGCCCAGACAAATGCCAAAGCTAGCGAAGGATGCAGTGGAATAAGAAAATAGGTAATCCTTAATCAGGGTACAAGAAGGATGGGATAGTGTGTCCCAAAATCCAATACGGTACCTCGACTACAGATCAAGTTAGACAGAGTCAGGGAAGAGATTCAATATATGACGAAAAGGGCCCTCATAGGAAAATTCATGGGGATCTGGCCCACAGAAAAGATGTTGGTGGGTTGGATAAACTCTACATGGAAACCCAAAGGCCACTATGACCTCCAGTCTGGAGCTGAAGGCTTCTTTACCATCATATTTTTCAATGAAAGAAGATAGAACTAAGATCTTCGAGAATGGACCATACTTTTTCAACTCAACAGGTATGTTCCTGAGACCCTGGAAAGAACGTTTCGACCCAAATAAAGAAAACCTGACCATCGCTCTGGTTTGGATAAGAATGTATTCCCTACCTTCAGAATATTGGAAGGAAGAAATTATTATAGAAATAGGGAACACCCTGGGGACCTTCATCAAAGTCTCTGACCAAATGAGAAAGAGAAAATACATATCGTATGCCAGGATATGCTTCTACTTGGACATCTCAAGAGATCCTCCGGATGGAATAGAGATAACATGGGAAGACGAGGAATGGTTTCAAGCCATAGAGTATGAGCAAATCCCATTTAGATGCAGGTATTGCCATGAACATGGAAATTTGTTCAGAGACTCTCCCCAATTCAAGAGATCAGGTGGGAAGCAAGAGCTAGACCAGTTGGATGCGAAAGGTTTTACAAAAATCCAAAACAAAAAGAGGCAAGCTAGAAAGACATCGGGTCCTGATGTCCACAAAAGGGTGCAAACCCAAAACCGGTTTGCAACTCTTCAAGAAGATTAGTCTTTAAAAAACAAGGCCAAATCTCAGACATCAGATTCGCAGGACAAACACCCAAGCAATCAACAAGGGGAGGAGGATAATGAAATATCAGGAGAGGCCAAGAATCAAGTCCCTTTGGTTTCCCCTTGTATTATGTCTGCTCCCCTGGAGGGCTGCTCCCCGATTTGGCCTGAGGAACCCCAAGTAGATCCAGGATCAGGGGATGGCACTTCATATGACATGGAGGTAGGATATCTAGACCTTTACAGAATGTAGGCAGCCCGCTCTAATCAAGAACGGGCAAAAAAACCCCCGCAACAAGTTTCTCTTCTAGAGAAAGCGATCATTCAAGCCAAGAATGCAAATAGACTAGGAGTCATGACTGAATTCCTTAAAGTCGCAGATGGTAAAGGGAAACACTCAAAAAAATACAAATGAGGAAGACCAAGTAATATCCATAGAATCAAAGCTATAGGAGAACAACTGGTGGCTTCAGGGCAGTATCCAACCATAGATGCAGCCCTTTCCCCCCAATTAAAATCCTTATTAATGCATATTACAACCTGGAACATCAGAGTCTTTAACAGCGCGCTAAATAAGCATATTCTGAAAAGAAGAATAGATAAGGATAATTTAGGGATTATTTTCCTTAGGAAACCAAATGCTCGGGAGAAGATTTAGCAAAGATAACACAAAAAATATGGAAGGGATGTGAATCGGCTACCATTGATGCTAGAGGAGCGGTTGGGGATCTGGGAATTCTCTGGAACCCATGCATAGTGACTTTATCAGGATTTCTTACCGCCACCTTTCCCATTTCTGCTGAGTTCCACATACTCGATACCTGTATTCAAGGTTTCATATCCAATGTCTATGGCCCTTCGAAGGCAGATCAGAAATAGGCTTTCATCGAGTCTATCACAGACCTAAAATCCCTTGCTCAGAACAGAGCATGGATTATTGGAGGTGAGTTTAACTTGATAAGGAACCTCGACGAAAAAAAAGGTGGCATCCGCAGCCTTAACTCAGCTAACACTCTGTTTAATAACACCATTTCTAACCTGGATCTGATTGATGTCAGAACGACCAACGATATTTTCACTTGGAACAATAAACAATCTAGATATAGAGGTATCGCCTACAGACTCGACAGATTTCTGCTGTCTAAACCGGTCATGATGGCTGGAAAAAACATCCGAGCGGTTGTCCTCCCAACGACAGGCTCGGATCACTGGCCAATAACTTTGGAATGGGAGAATGTAGGAGTCCACCCCCGAAATCCTTTTCATTTTGAAAAATTATGGCTCCTTCATCCAAACTTCCAAGAGAAACTCAAATATTGGTGGGAAAACTCACCCCCTATTAGAGGTACCTGCATGTATCAGTTCCAAAAAGAGTTGAAACCCCTCAAAAAATGCATTAAAAAATGGAACAAGGACTCCTTCGGCAATATTTTTCAAGAAAAGCAGGTTCTAGAGACCAAGATCCAACATCTCCAGTCCCAAGTTATTTTTAATGGTTATTCCGAGGCTCTTCAGCTTCAGGAAAAGAGTCTCTTGCAGGAATTCAACGAAAAAGAGAGACAAGAGGAAGTCTATCGGAGCCAAAAATCCCGCATCATGTGGCTTCAACAAGGGGAATGTAACTCCAGGATTTTCCACAAAGTGACCATTCAACATAGGCAAGGCAATAGACTAGATAGGTTGAAGAAGGAGGATGGGAACATTGCTCAAACCCAAGAGGATCTGGAGAACACTCTTCACCATTACTTTGCTAACCTCCTGCAAGAACTAGATAGAGACAGGGAGAAAACACAAAGAGAGGTTCTTAGACAAATCCCCAAATTAATCATGGAAGACCACAACAAAGTCTTTGCAAAGCCATCGAGATGTCAGAAGTTTAAATGGAGGTGTCCCAATTGGCTAAAGATAAAGCGTCAGGACCCGATGGCTTCACTTCTAATTTCTTCCACACTGGATGGGAATGGTTGAAAGAATAAATTGTAGCACTGGTAGAGGACTCCCAGATATTGGGGAATATCCTCAAATCTCTTAACTCAACTTTTCTGGCCCTCATCCTGAAAGAAAGCAGCACAAAAGACCCTGGTAAACTTAGACCGATCGCTCTTTGTAATGTCATCTACAAAATTATCTCAAAGGTAATAGGTAACCGGTTGAAGCCACTCCTCCCTCTTATCATCTCCTTGGAGCAAGCTGGCTTTGTGGAAGGAAGACAAATATTGGATGGCATCATCTTAGTCCACGAGACCATCCAATCTCTCAAAGCGACCAAGTCCCCAGGTATGCTACTTAAACTTGATCTTTCAAAAGCCTACGATAAATTAAATTGGAATTTTTTCGAGAGCATTTTAAAAGTGTTTGACTTTGTGAATGAATGGACTAACTAGATCATGAACCTAATTTCCTCTACTTTCTTCTCCATTTCGGTTAATGGTTCTCCCTCATGCCCTTTTAATGCTTCTAAAGGAATAAGACAGGGGGATTCTCTATCCCCATTCCTCTTCATAATAGTGGCTAAAGGACTTGGAAGACAGATCAAGAGTAGGCAAGTAGAGAATAAAATCCGTGGCTTATCCTTAACTTAAGGAATGGACCCACAAACCCATCAATAGTTTTTGGATGATAATATGCTGATGGGCCCGTCTTCGGTACACAAAGCTAGGGGAATCAAAGATTGTTTGAATACATTCCTCGATTCCAGTGGCCTTGAAATAAATAAGGAGAAATCCCAAACCTACTTTTTCAACACTCCCAGGATCACTAAATGAAACATCCTTAGAATTCTGGAGTTTCAGGAAGGAACCCTCCCTTCTAAGTATCTAGGTGCCTCGATGGCAGAATCTACTATCAGATAGGTCTCTTGGAAAGAGTTGCTGGAAAATATCAATAAAAAGATCAGCCCATGAACCTATAGACCCCTTAATTTTCCAAGTAGATTGATCTTGGTGAAGTCGGTCCTACAGGCGATGCCAATGTATCTCTTTTTAGTCTTGGCAGCCCCAAAATCCATCTTAAAACATATCAGAAATCTATAGAGACAATTCCTTTGGGGGGGGAACCAAAGACATTAGAAAATTGCCTTTGGTGGACGGGAAAACCATCTATAACCCGAAGAGTTTAGGAGGCCTGGGTCTCAGAGATCCCATGGATAATAATAAAATAACAAGTTCTAAGATCTGGTGGAGAAGGGTGAATTACCACAAAGAATTGTGGGCCAAATTGTGGCATTTGAAATATGCACCCCATTGGCCATACCAAACCTTGGTCAAGTTTGGGGAAGACCCCCCCAGATCCAGCATCTAGAAAACAGCTCAGGGAAATTGGGGGTTGGTGAAAAAACACAGTTTCTGGGAAGTCAGGAATGGTCAAAATGCAAGATTCTCGAGCGAAGCACTAAAACAGGAACTAGCTATCTCGTGTGGGGATGATACACGCCTTTTACGCTCTTTCCTTCAAAACAATGCAATGGAAAATGTGGCAGAATTGTAGGATCATAACATGGTTGATCATAGGTTCAAAAGATGGAAGGACAAGAGATGGTGGCAAGACAAGGCACTAGGGGAAGACTTAGATAACTTCCTAGCAGAACTCTCCATGAAAAGATTCCCCTTAAGTGTCGAACCAGATAAGCTAAGGTGGGGGTATTCTACCTCTGGCAATTACAATCCAAAAGAAGCCATAGGGTTGCTAACGGAAACCCTCAATGTAATCCAAGAAGCTAAGTGAAATAAAATATAGAAGGGCGGTTGGTGGCCCAAATTTTCTATCTTCTGTTGGTTGGTTATTAAACGACGCATCCTAACCTGGGACAACTTACAGTCCAGAGGTTTTATTGGGCCATCTCGATGCTGCTTGTGCGAGGAGAAGGGAGAGACTATTAACCATTTGCTGGATGAATGCAGGGTGGCCACTGCCTTATGGGAGAGGGGGCTGACCATCTTCAGAAGAGACAACAGAAACAGGGGAATACCAGACCTAACCATTGCAGAATGGCCCATTTATAGCTTAAAAAACAAAATTGTGAACCGTTTATGGGAACTTCTCCCTGGCTTCACAACTTTGGAAATATGGAAGACAAGAAACAAAAAAATCTTTGAGAACAAAGGAAGAAAACTAGAGGAGATGTGGGACTCCATTACAAGACATATGAAAGAAACTATAACCCTGTAGTCTTAGTCGCAGGAAGAACTCAATGCGGAAAGTAATGAACGTAGTATTCTGAAATATTTCGTGGTTGATGAATTACCTCCAGACAACTCAAATGCTCGCCCGAGGCCAGTGCAATTATCCAGCCCACTGTTCTGGACCCATCCTCCCTTTGGAACCTTCAAACTCAATTTCGATGGTGCTACTAAAGGTAATCCAGGACCAGCTGGATATGGAGGTGCAATTCAAAATTCAAGGGGTTGTATTATTAGCCTGCTGTGGGGCTCAATATGGACAAACATGAATAACATGGCCAAGCTAGAAGGGCTAATCAATGGCCTAATATGGGCTAACAAAATCAGTAAACTCCCGTTGGTGGTGGAAGGGGATTCCCAAATCATCATCAACATGGCTCGCAAGCTGGAAGCAAGATCCTTCACGACTCAAGTTTCCAAAAATTGGAGATGGGAGAGCAGATTATCAACCCTTCGACAGATCTTAGCAGGAGAGAAAGCCCTTCTGTTAACTCATGTCAAGAGGGAAGGGAACAGGGTAGTAGACGCCATGGGCAATCTAGGTGTGGAGAGTGAATTTTCATTTCATGCTGAGAGTAAGGAGGACGAACGCAAATCTCAGCAGTTCTGGAATGGGTGCTCCAAGGTGGCAGAGGAAGACGTGAGGCAAAATGAATCACACCATGCATGTGAAGGACAGATGACCCAACTCTAGGGAGTTATCTGATGTTGGAGTGTCATCATCTAAACTAGGCCCACCACTGCTGGATCGACATTTGTGGCCGAAAATGGGAGCCATCATCCGCCAGTTGGGGCACGAGGAGGTCTGTCTCAGCATACATCCTTTCAGCCCAAACACGTAGATCCCTCCCATCTTTCGATGCTCAACATGCAGCCGATGTACGAGGCACGCGGTTCAAGCACATGCTAACCTCCATGATGGACGGGATGATCGACTTTTGCTTCTCTGTGAAGATGGCCATAAAGATGGACTCATGGGAAGGAAATAAGTTAGAGGAGTAGGTACTGATATTGACAGGAATATTTATGGTCTAGAAGCTATGAAGGTGGACCATATCCATTGGCATGCTGCAAATATTGAAGTGGTGAATCCCTTGCCATGGATGCGAGATCGTACCGATCATGGCACGTTGTAGAGAATAATGACGGGTTCAGGGATAGTTAAGGTAGGTGATAGCAGGGGAAAAACCTCGGTGGAGGAATTTCCTATTTATACCCATTCGTCGAAGGCTCTGTTCACTTCCATTTATCTTCTCCCCCTCCTGTTTCTGTCTTTTGATCCTTGGAAAGACAACGCCATGCCAAGACTGTGGAGGGTTAGATCTAGAGCTAGAGGCCACAACCGAGGGAGCAATCTCAGCAAGACCTCTGCTGATGCTGAGGCTGAGCCTACACCCCAGGAGGTTGCTCCTTTTAATTGGGGCGACCAATATTTGTCTGAGACTCCACCGGCGGTTGACTCCTACATTGTTATCAAGGAAATCGATCTCCTCAGGGAGTTCGAATCGATCATGGGACACTTCCTGATTCCCAGCCTGTTCTGGTCTATGCACATTTTGCTTGCCTCTAACATTCAAGCAGAAATTCAAACTACACAAGGCGTCTGGGAGGCGATGGAAACTATCTATTGTGGTCGGCAGGAAAGCGCGGCTGGATTTCAACTCTTGGATCAAATCGCATAGAATATGCTGGCTAATCTAGAAGCTATGCCCGAGAATCTGAGGGTCACACTAGTTAACTCTCCACCCATGCAACCTCTCAAGGAGGAATTCCCAGGCACTATCCCCAGTGATATCGACTGTTAGCTGCTTATGCAGTATGAAGGTCATTGGTGTTCTTGGTGGCACTCGATGGGTTCCCATGCCTTTTGATTGATCTCAATTTCTTCTTCTGTTAATGACCTCTGAGCCACTTTGGTTTCTATTGGGTCGGTGATATATAATTTTTTGTAATCAATGGTTTCTGTTAGGAAGGCCGTTTAGGGCCTGGCTGGGATATAGAATCTTTTTTAATCAGTGGTTTGAGAACCAGGCATAGTTAAGCTTGATTTTCCTTTTGTCTTTACAAGCAGTTTTCATCTTTTTGGGCTGAAGGTCATGTTTTTTTTACCAGAGGATTAGCCTCTCTTTGTAACATTTTTGTATCATAATAGAATCTCTTACATACAAAAAAAAGGTGTATATATTGCAAGTCTAAATCATTCCAAAGCTATATATATATATATATATATATATATATATATATNTAATGCATAGACTTACATCATTCTAGCTTATTATATCTATATGCAAATACAAATGCATACAACACTTAGTTATCAGTAATTTACCGATCAATACAATTATCATCATATCGTATTTAAGTAATATGTAATTTTACCATCATTCCAAAATTAGAAATGCAATATCAAATCAAATATGCAATTGCCAATGCTCTTTATTAGTTACCATGAAAAAATAAATGCTTATTACCAATTCATTCCAATGCATGATATCCCAATGCATATAGTATATTTATAGTTACCCATCATCCAAATATTGTAAAATACACCGTCACATTATAACATTCCAAGAGTAAATACATTCCAATACTAACTAATTCATTGCATATCCAAGCAAAACCTTTTTCAGGAAACACCCTAACATATAAATGCAATCTATGTAAAGGGATTAGGGCTTTTCCCCTCATTTATTGGATTACTCAATACACATACTATGCATGCACTATTCAATTCCTTCACACTCGTGCACATTAATGCAAGCCTTTCCAACATATTCATTATATGCAGTGTACAATAAATAAAGCAATAAGCCTTTATCCATGTACTATAAAATATTGATCAACAAAGGCTCTTAATAGGATTATCAAACAAACAATTATGTTATCAATTAAATATCAAATACATAATCAAATATACAAGGCATTATCAATCAAACAAACATTATCAATCAACTAAGGAAATTCAATATCAATCAAACAAGCAATTGTTTGACTCCACTAATTGCACATGGTACAATAACTCTATGCATAATGCAATAACTCAATGCTATAATCATAACAATGCAATAATGCAATAACAACAACAATGTAGTAATAATAATAACTAAGCAATAGTAATATTACATAACTTACAATGCAATAATAATGAAATACCTTGATTGTTAAATGTATTTCATAACTTTTAATGTACTATTAATTCTTGACCATTAAATGTAATAATTCAAATATAAAATTAAAAATGTATTCAATATAATAGTTAAAATGTATTAAACATAATAATTCAAATCCAAAATGCATTTGTGATATTAATTAAATCAAATGCAAAATAAACTAAACATAATGATTCAAAAGCAAATGCATTGACTAATTCATTCAACATAATAATTCAAATGCAAACTAATTAATTTAAATACAAAATACATTAAATTTAAACTTAAATTTATTAAATAATAATAATTTAAATGCAAAAATGCATTAAACAGACAAAAAGAAAAGTTTTTTATATATCTATACCACTTAGTTTCCCTAACTATAAAGTAAAATACCAATCTATCAAATAACTACATAGTAAAATGCAATATACAACATAAAAATACCAATCCATCAAATAACTAATACCAATCTAATTAGCTACACAGTAAAAAGTAATGTCCAATGAATTTTCCCTACATACAAATACCAATCCATCAAATAACTACACAGAAAAATGCAATGTACACTAAATTAATCAATTTATTTGAATGCAAAATAAATATTTATGTATCAATTGAATGCACCTTAAATAAATCAACTTATTCACTGCACGATAACCATAAACACGCATAATTAAAAAATAAAGAATTCAATGCACGTTAAATAAATGAAAATGCAATACGCAGTAAATAAACAATATGCAATTTCTAATGTATCAACAATTAATTATAATATATCACATATTTAAAATATAATATTAAATGAAATATGCAATTAAACATACATGTAATATCATTCAGGGAAATGGTTGTGGCAATCTTCCAAGCTCTAAGTAATACAGATATATTGGTTGTGATTTTACTCTTCTTCGCCTGCTACACAACCTAATCAAAATACATCGTATGAATTATTATCATCCAGAATGCCAACGCCCTGCATGATCATATCTCGAGTATTTTGAAAAATAAATAGTAGCAATACAGGGTGACGTTCATTTTCCATTGGAATTTGTATAAGGATAAATAAAGTGGATGAAACAAGGCACACCCCCTTCCAAGTTGGCATACAAAAATTAATTTTAGCACCCCATAGAGTTTTCAGTAGCATGGGCACAGGCATCTAAGCCAGGAACTACAAAAGCTAGGGTACCAGGGAGATACAAAACTGTACAAAATTGTTGACTCGATCTACAACATAAAGTCAAGTCTTGGGTTCGAATCCCTCGAATCCCTTAGGAAAAATGCCACGAAGGGAACCTAGCCCCAATGCCAAGAGGACCATGAGGACCATCGAACCGATATATATATTCAAACGTTTCCTTGAAAACGTCTTAAATAGCAATAAATAATTCAAATCCATTGAATCATTTAAATGCAGAATGAATTAAACATATTAATTCAAACTTAACATTTCTTTAAAGTGCAAAAATATTAATATATATTTTCTTTTAATTGGTACATAGGTCAATGCCCTCTTAATGGTTGTAGTATTCATTTGCTTGAATGAACACCAAAAAGAGGTCAAGGACTCAATCTAACAAAGATCAACAAGTGTAGAAGGTAGCAGGTTGCTTCGGTGTAGGACACTGAGATAAAAAGAGTGCAGAGGGAACAACATATTCAGATGTAGAGGGAGTAGTATGTTCTCGCTCAAAGGGAGTGGTTGCAACACAACCTATTGACGATAAAGAAGAATTTGCATGGACTCAACTAGGCACACATGACATGGCATGTTTGATAAACATGTTCTTGATGGGAATGGACGTCACCAAAAATTATGTGGATTCCAACATTTACTACAAGTTTGTTGATGGAAAACATTTTATATTGGTGATGTATGATTGATGATCTATTCGATTACAAGAATATAGAATCTCAATGTTGATTGCAATAGGGAGTTGGCCTATGAGTTCCACATGAAGGTCCCATCCTAATGCATTACTTCTTGAGATTAGAAGTGTGGAAAAGACAAGATAATATCTTCCTCAAATAGAGAAAGTACACAGATGAGATCCTAAGAGATTCAGGGTGATGACCAGGAAGTCTATGGTTATACCTATGGAGACAAATCTGGAGAAGTCAAGTGATTCCACTTCAAATTTAAATTTGGTGGATCCCTTGATGTGAAAATTTGGAGAAGCTGAGTGATTTTAATTCAGATTCAGATTTGATGGATCCTACTATGATGGAAAATCTAGAGAAGCTAAGTGATTCAACTTAAGATTCATATTTGGTGTGCATTTGACAAAATCCTTGTTGTAGTTGGATAACACAACATTTGTTATTTGCTTTGTAGTGAAAACCCTAAGCCATTTTATGGTTCTGTCGAGGAATGTGCATTCGGTTGTGGAAAATCATGTGTTGAGGTACCACGGGGACTTCACTTAGTGAACATTTCACATAGCACGTGAGATCGTGGGATATTAAAAATTACCCTTAATTTCGAGAGATATTGAGCCAAACACTTTTTGTTGAAACCCCCTCCCAATACTTGAAACCTCCTCCCCACCCCATTTTATACCTCAATCCTTATAACCCACCCTACCCACCCCCACCTTAACCCCTCATCCCCCCAATACCTGCAATATATTGGTTCGATTTTTGATAATTTTAAAACCCACAATATGAACTAACGTGATAGGATATTGGTCAACAAGTGAATCCCCCGTACAATTGGATATGCTCTAAGAAAAGTATTAGGTGGTGAAGTGAAGCTACAAGGTTATACAAATTCTGACTAGGAGGAGTGCAATAGATATAAAGAGCATATTAGGGTATCGCATTAGCTTGAGGACTAGATGTGTTATCTTGGCTTAGTGAGAAGCTAACCTATGTCACACATAACACAACAAATGTATAGTATATTCCAGCCAGTGTTGAAAGTTACAAAGCAGTGTAGATTTGAAGGCTTCTTGCATGAAGTCGAAGACATGAGGTAGATAGATGAGTGGACGAATATCCACTTATGAGAAAATAACCATGTTGATTTTTCTACTTATGTAAATCATAAATGAATCATCAAATATGTAGCATTAGGTTGAATGTTCACTCACCGTTAGTGTTGAATAGCTCTAGTGTAATCTTGTGAAAAAGACTCAAGATGATGATATATTCTAATGATGGATGGACCGAGTGAGCCACATCGGGTTAAATGTTCACTCATAATTAGTGGTGAATACCTCTTGTGTAATCTTGTGCACAAGGATCAAGATGTTGATGGATCCAATGTATATAACGGGTATAAATGTTCATGTGAAGTTAGCTATTAATGGCTCTAACATAGTCTTGTGAAAAAGACTCACAGTGATGATATAGTCTAGTGATGGATGGAATATGTGAGTCGCATCGGGTTGAATGTTCACTCATATTTAGTCGTGAATGGATCTAGAGTACCCTTGTGCATAAGGATCAAGATGTTGATGGCTCCTTTGTATAGCATCGGGCTAAATGTTCACTTGTAGTTAGTAGTTAATGGCTCTTGCGTAGTCTTGCTCAAACTCTAGATGCTACCACATTTCTCATCCAGATAGCCATGTACAACATTGGATTAATATTCACACATGAATAGTGGTGAATGGATATGGAGAAGCCTTATGGATAATGCTCAATGTGTTGGGTATTGGCTAGGGGTATGAGGCTCCAAACAAAAACATTATCACTAAGCATGAACAAGCTTGTTCTGATGCAAAATGTCTCATTGTGAGGGAGTTTGATTTTCTTCATGGTTCCACCATTGGAAAAACATTATTTATATCATTATCCCACATTATCTATGTGAATTGACAAATGGTTGGTAGAGAATGACCCTTCGTAGCCATAATTATTCATGTGACTTGATTATGTGTCCTAAGGCTTGATTTCTTATCCTTTATCTAGCCATGTGGATTGACTATGAGTTTTTGAAGGCTAGAGGTGACAATGCATTCCATGAGAAGGAGTACTCCATAATGGGAGTGATCTATTCTTAGTAGAGCGAGTTGACTTGTCTATGTGATAAGGGATTTCATCCCTTATGGTATAGACAAAGTCTAATCTAATTTTGTATTTGACATTGGCTCTAAGAAGTGTCTAAGACTTCCTAGAGTATGGTCAAACCAACATTAGAGCTCTATGAAAGAAGATGGTATGCATGTGAGGAGTTATACATCATTGAGGAGAACGTTTTTATAATGAAGAAATAACCACAGAAGTCAAGATGATCCATTGAAGAATTCCTAGAGAAATTGGAAGGAAAGGAAGGGAAAATACCCTAGTAAAAGGGGGAGCTCAAGAGTGAAAACCAATTCAATTGAGGAATATAAATAGAAGTGTTCTCACACTTCATTTGAAACATTTACATATTATGTTTTTTTATCCAGAAGTAAGCACATCCAATTAAGGCCTATAAATGGCATTAAGCATAATTTTGGGGGATCTTTTACTGTCTTATTCTCTTAGGAGATTATCTACCCTTGTTAGGATTTCTTGTGAAGGAGGGTGAACCTCTCTTGTACTAGGGTTCAACTTCATGTTTGGTATTATACTTGATTTTTATTGATTTCTTCTAAGTAATTTTTTATTGGTTTTATCCCTTTTGGGTTTCCCAGGGTAAAATATTTGTGTCTCTTGTGCATGGCTATCATTCAGTGATCCTTATTTTATTTTTCGTTGCAAGTAAATATTGATTATGCAATAAAATTATGGAATGAAGTAAATGTTTAAATAATTATTTTCAAACAATAATCAATGATTGAAATTGGATTAGAATCCCCACATTGGCCATGTGAATTGACCAACGATTGGTATCATCATTCCCTAAAGAAAAGTCAATGTATGTACAAATGAATATAAGGAGCATGCTTGTATGCAAATAATCGCTATCGACATCCTAGTACTCGATACCAACTCATTCCAACTTATGCGTGAAATTCATCTTATGATTTCATGCCACATATCATAACAAGGAGAGCATATGATATTATTGAGAGGTATGCTAGATGCCTATTGGATCATTGAAAATTAAGCTCAAGTGTAGTAGTATTTTATAAAATGGTGATATAAGGATCCTATATGAATTTGCATGTATTTTTAAGGAGATATAAGATATAATTTAACTTTTCACCATATGTTTTCTTACAAGGTTGTATCATATGGTTTCTTATAAGGTTGTAGATATCATATTATTTGGCAAACTTGAAAATTCCTTTTTGCATATCACACATATAACAAGATATATGGAGTTTTTTATACTTTGTAAAGCATTTAATCAAGAATGAAAATTCATTATACTTGTAATAATTATTTTTCTTAGTTTTGAATTGAATTATATTGGGTGGATTTTTGGTTAATACATTAGAGGGAATTTCAAATCAAAATGGGTCTCCTCAGAAAAATTAATAAAATAATATTTATTAACGTTGGAGGAAAAAAAGAAAAAAAATTACTTTTTGTTTGTATTTTCGATATATCACCATGTGTTTCTACTCAAATTTCAATAGATCAAGCTCGTTGGATGCAAAGTTAAATTCTGCATCCAATGAGAACCCACTCGGCATACTTTTGAAGGACCCTGCTACCCCAAAAACAAGAAATACCTAAAAAAATGATGTTATCGTCACGTTTTTTCAGGTATTTCTTGTTTTTGGGGTAGAGGGGTCCGTCAAAAGTATTTCGATTGGGTACTCATTGGATGCGGAATTTAATTCAGCATCCAATGAGCTCTCTTGATTTAAATTTGAGTAAAAACATAGGGAGATATGTCGAAAATAGAAACAAAAAAAAATTGTTTTTTTTACGATACCTATCCCCGAATTTATATTAAAAAATTGTTTATGACCTATACGGTATTTCAAATTTAAATCAATTTCATTATCTAACACATGATGACATGGAATTTGAATTAGAGCTAAAAGGCCCATTTTGAGTTGAAATTTCCTCTAATGTTGACACTCTTTGTTGTTTTGATTTTGATTTTATTAAGTGTTTGTAAAAGGATGGAGTTGCAAGAAAACCTTTACTATTTGAGTGATGATTCAATCTTTGAATTTTATCGATGGGGTGAATACTCTACTTCTCTCTTCTATCGACAACACTTTCATGGTCGAAAAGAAAACACTCACTCACATTCGAAAATGTGTACAATAATCATAGGACATTTTGAGTTTCTTCAACTTGAGTTGTAACTCCAATATGATGAGCTACAAAAGAGTAAGCGAAATTCTGAACTTGTTCCTATTCATAACAATCCTCTTTTCTGTGATTCATATTAGTAGGATGCACATAATGACACCACTTCAAAAGCACATAAGGAAATCACTAGCCTCACATTAGAAGTAAAAGGAAATAAAGATGAAATTATTAATACAAAGCTTTTGTTCTTTCTTTTCAATCCTATTATTATACCATGGGAATATTTTCCATAATAATCACATAACCGATCTTGGATACGACAAGGAAGTGATAGTTCACATTCCCAATTATTCCAAGACAATCATGCTTCAAAGTGTTGGGTTCATAAAAGAAAGTTCATATTCATCTACTCCACTTCAGAGTTCAAAACACCAACACCGTGTTCAATTTGGCTGTATGTAATATTAGTTCTTTCACCTTCACCTTTACAAGAATCATGTAAAACATGCACATTCTTTAGATAGATGTTTCATTATGATGAAACCTATAAGAAATAATAATCGTTATGGGTGGATCACTTCTTGGAAATGGTTTTCAACAACCAAGAATATATATAATTCATACCAAGGAATTAATTCTCAAGTAATGAAAAATATTGCACCTAAGATATTTTCTTCTCTTCACTTTGTCCCTGGCAAGGGGGAGATTAAATCATAGAATGACAGTTAGGAAAAAGGAAACTTGAACACGCATAGATGAACAACTGAACCTATTATAGATAAAGATTCTTCATCTAGAATTATCTGGCCAAAATCAAAGTCGTAGCAAGATCCAAAGCCACTAGATCTAGAGATAGAGACATAAATATTAATTTAGTAGAATGCATTTAATTCTACTAACCTTTTGTAATTTTCAAAGAACCTCTAAGCCTTCGAGCCAAGTATCATAGTTTGTGGTCAGCATAAAACCACCAATTAAGTAGAATACATACAACTTATAGTGTTTCAAAATGTTCTAGGAACCTCTAACTCTTCAATCCAAATTCTAGAGTGTGTGGTCATCCTTAAGCCACCTTCATGGTTCATGATTTTTTGTCATTCAAATCCAAAACTTTATAGCTGTTGAGATCTATTAATTTCTACTCTACGTAAAACCACCCATTTTGTAGAAGACATTGGCTTATACTAACTTTTGATTTAGAGATCTTCTTTAGCCATGTGCAACTTTTCTTGTCTATATTCCATATCTCTACTTGGACTCGTATACACCCGTTTGAATTAATGGGGGATTGTATGGAATTTAATGGTTAAGGTTATAAATATTTAGGTGTAATGAGTACCAATATTCATGATGAATATGAAGAGTCATGAAGGAGTCCAAGAGAGAGAATGCAATATGAAACCAAGGATCACTCTCCATGTATCAATATGTGTTAAGATTCCATATGCTTATCTAGATATCATTAGTATTCGATTCAATTTCACAACAATAGCATATGTAGGATCACTGAAAGAAACACAATCATAAGATAGACACAGATTTATCCTACGAAACCCTCAAGGGGAAGAAAACCCAACAAAAATCCCTCTATATAGATGTATCCAAAGTACAAAGATAAAAATCCAAACAAGTGCTCTTCCTCCTTGTATCTCTCTCTCTCTCTCTCTCTCTCTCTCTCTCTCTCTCTCTCTCTCTCTCCTATGTGCTATACACAAGTGATTGTATGTGTTCAAATGAGGAACACATCTCCTCTATTTATACTCTTTCTCACACTTGAATTTTTCCTTAACAAGTCGGCGCCAACAAACTTACTGGGTCGAATTCACCTACTAAGTCACAAAACAATATTATATTATATTCAAGAGGGTTTTATTGACCCGAATTACAACATATATTATACCTCATGACTCTATGATGAACAAATAAAATAGTAACATCCTGACGAAGGAATAAAACATCTCCCATAGGTTACATTAGTAAAATACATTTAGAATATTATTTGAAGTTACAATATTTCAACACTTCCCCTTAATGAGAAGAGAATTCTACTGACAACAATATCATCAACTGTAGGAGAAAGGAGAGCGAGAAAATCCATAAAAACATCAAGGTGATACATCTATACGTCATTATAATTTTTCAACAATCATTAGTAACTGGAATAGTTACTAAAAATCTTCAACATCTTCAGCATTAGAACATCATATTCGACATTACTTAGTCTTCATTTTTATCTTTATCATATGCGAAACTTGACCAATCAATCCTTTGTAGCATTCATTCACTCAATCCTCTGCAGCACTCAATCACTCGATCCTTTGCAGAAATCAATCACTTGATCCTCTGCAACATTCATCATTTGATCCTATGCAACATTCGGTCACTCAATCCTATGCAGCATTCGATCACTAGATCCTTTGCAACACTTCAATCAGCATCATCACCTGCAACCATACTTAATATTTCGACCAACATCATCATCATCATAAACAACAATATAACCTACAACATACATGATCCAATTATGGGATGCTCAATCCCTATCACTTTAGGACATAAGTCCAAGGATGATGCAATCCTACAACCTTCTCGGAGAAAAATTTTTATGGATTCAATTACGAAATGATCAGCCGCTATCAATTTAGGACATAATTCCAAGGATGATGCAATCCTACTACCTTATCAGAGACCAAAGTCTATGGATTCAATTATGGGATGATCAGTCCTTATCAATTTAGGAAATAAATCCAAGGACAATACAATCCTACTACCTTTTGAGAGTCGAAATTCTAGAGATTCAATTCTGGGATGATCGTTCCCTATCAATTTAGGACATAAGTCCAACGATGATGAAATCCTACTACCTTCTCAGAGACAAAATTCTATGGATTCAATTTAGGAATAATGGCCCGGGATGATACAATCCACTGCAACATCCTTGACCTACTCCCCCATCTTGAAGAGGGTCTACATCATCAGCCTTCTCCCCCTTTCCGAGGAGGGTCCCTATCACCGGCCTACTCCCCCTTTCCATGGAGGGTCCATATAATCAACCTTCTCCCTCATTCTGAGGAAGGTCCATATCATCAACGTGCTCCCTGTTTACGAAGAGGGTCCATATCATCATCATTCCTCCTTGCGAGGAAAGTTTATAACATTATCATCTTTGTCCGTCCATACAAGGAAAGTATTCATCATCATCATCATCATTGTTTCTCCTTACGAGGAAAGTCTTCAACATCATCATCATTGTTCATCCTTAAGAGGAGAGTCTTTAGCATCATCATCATTGTTTCTCCTTAAAAGGAAGGTATTTTCGGACTACACCAAGCTTGTCACGTAAGTATTCAAACTTTACTTGAGACATAGACTTGGTCATCACATCAGAAACTTTCTCATTGGTACTCACGTACTGGATATTTATATCTCCCTTCTGTAGTAACCATGTCCCATTTATAAAATACTGAATTTCTATGTAACTCGACTTATTATGGAACACTGGGTTATCTATCATATTTATATAACTCTGGTTTTCACATAGAATCACGGTGGTGTCCAGCTCCAGATCAAATGGACCTAACATGAACTTCTGAATCTATATGACTTCACAACTAGAAGAACAGGTTGCTATATACTATGACTCAGCTGTGCTGAGAGAAACAATGGATTGCTTCTTGGTAAACCATGAGATCATGGTGGATCCTAGACAATAACATCCATATGAGGTTCTATTTCTATCTTAGATACTTCCATCCCAATCTGCATCTGTATAACCATATAGTCTGTAGTCATGATCTCCATTATAGTGTTAGGATTAATAATCCTTCCTTGCCTAATATAGTTTATTTGTTATTATTTCCTAAACTTGGAGTTCATTTATCACCTTATTGGAGTTTTGGTGCCACCATGAATATTGGTGACACTGGTTCCATTGGTGCCATTGGTTCCACTGTCACATACCCCAATTTTGTAAAATTATGTAAATTGTTTTATTATATTTCTGAGACATTATGTTAAACTTAATCCTAAGTAGGGATTGATGACTC